>APFE030030889.1:0-32756 GCA_000404065.3 Pinus taeda | reverse complement strand
ATGCCTTAGTGTATTTGAATGAATATTAGTAGTTGAAAAAAAAAGAAGGAAAGACCATAACAAGTTTTCTTCCTCACCTTAGTGTATTCAAATGAATGTTGAGTAGTTGAAAAAAAAGGAAACGCCATGGCCAAAGTACAATCTAATATGTGGCTATATGGAAATAGGTACTGGTCGTTGGATCAATCTTTAGGGTTTCTAGATAGATGACCATTCTTAGAATTGATTTGCAAATTTGTTTTATATTTTCACATGAAATGTATGTTAAGTAGCTGGAAAGAAAAAAAGGAAAGACCACGGACACAGTAAAATCAATCTGATGTGTGGCTATATGGAAATAGGTATAGGTGGTTGGATCAATTTTTAGGGTTTGTAGATCAATGTTCATTCTTAGAATTGATCTACAAATTTGTTTTATATTTTCACATGAAATGTTTCAGTATGTTGAATTTGGATGCATTGAGAAATAAGATTGAGGAGGATCTCTTTAATGGCTTGCTCACAAAACATGGATCTATTTACGCTGGGAAAATTTGGACCATGATGGAAGGATCAAAAGCCTTGGTCTTCTTTCAAGAGCCTAAGAAAATACTTGCATAGGTACCTTTTCTCTCCTTTAATTCCTTCCTGGATTTCAATTGCTTCAAACAGTCTAGCAATTTTTTCACTTGAAATTAGGTTATTTGGGTTTTGTTTTTTAAGAATTTAGATTCAAATGAACTAGCCCCATAATTACTATACTGGCAATGAAATTTTTATTAAATATATGTTGAACTCTTATAGTAGTTTAGTAGTATACCACACCATAGATTACAAAAATAGTAGTTTGGTAGTATACCACGCCACGAAAACAACGGAAAAAACAACAACGTAGAGTTCTCAGGGTAACTCCCTGCCCTCCCTCATCTTAATGCAACACGAAAATATTTTCTTGCTCTCCTTCCATCTCAAGGCAGTTCTTAATCAGAAATCTCAATTTCAAGCTTTGTACCAAAAAATGGAATGGTACGGAAAACGGTGTTTTACATGGTAGTTTTTGTTTTTTAATGGAGGAAACTGGGTTTTCCAAAAACGGTTTGTTTCTTGAAACTATTTTATGGAAAACGTTGATATGGTTCATTTGCAATATGGATTTCTTCCTGATTGGACTTTGACATGAATCATAAAAAGCATTGGTTTTCTGGATAGTTTTTGAAGGCATTTTCATAGTCTATGGTTAGAAGTCAGTCATATATAGCTTAGGTGCTAACATAACATGTTTGTTTCAAATGGGTTGGGTGTTCTCCCTAGTGACAACACCTTGCAATAGTGCTTAATATATCTTTAACAATGTTGACTATTTAGGGATTTTATTAGTTAAAGTTATGTTATTTTTTTAATTGTAGCCATTGATGTGCAACAGTGTATGGTTAAGTTTTTACAATTTTTTTGTTATTTTTTTGTTGCTTTTATTTAAAAGTGGATTTAGTGATTGTATCTAATATTTAAAATGTGTATTTTTATATAAAATCATAAATTGAAATGTATTAAGGTTTATTAATATCTAATCTATATCTTATATCTATAATATATATTATTTATATATATATATTATAATATATATTAGTTAGTCAAATAATTTAGTAATCAATTTATTTTATATAAACATTGGGACACAATATTTTTTTTTGCCATTGGTCTAGTTTATAACACTCTCAAATGATTGGAAAAGGATTTTGATAAAACCATCCTATAGAAACTTTTATCAACTATTAGACTATCTATAATAATAAATATCATCAACCAAAGACATTAATTTAATATACAAAAAATAATAATTATCTATTATCCATCCCATTAATAATTTTATGCCATAAATACTTTTTTCATCAGTGATAAGAGAGATTATGCTAGGTAATTTGCAATAATAAAGCTTATGAACAACAAGCTATTGATTAATATGTCTATAATACAAACATAATTTCAACTATGATAACTATGGAAAGTTTCATAATTACATAAAAATAATGATAGAAATAATTGTAAATTTATAAAAATAAACAAGCCTCAAAAATCAAAATCAAAATAGAAATCCATCATTTAATAAATTTTAAATACAAAACAAATAGGAGTACTACTACAAGAAAATGTTCCTCTTCATTTATAAATAACCAACGTAGATCTATCTCTCTCGAGCATCAAGAGAGATCAAATCTATCTCTCTCTCTCTCTCTCTCTCTCTCTCTCTCTCTCTCTTTCTTTCTCTATACAAACCTCTTTAAGTGAAGAGATTTGATCTTCTCAACGCTTGATCCACAGTTAAAATGGATCTAGGTTGCTTTAGTTATTAGCCTTTGAATAGGCTACATTGCATAAAAATACCATGGACAAAAACCATTGGTTAGGAGTACCATGGGAAAAAACCATGGGCAAAAAACAACTATGCACTGGAGAATTTTATGTTTTTTATTTGATTTGATTTTGTTTTATTTTGACTGAGTTAAAACGCCAAATATTATAACATATTCCCCAGGTGGAAAGGGTCTCTTGGCACAAAAATCTAATTAAGAGGGGCCTAGAATAAAATACCTAGATTATGACATTTCTTTTCAAGACTTCAAGGTCTCTCTCGCTTGTTTTAATTTATGAAAGAAAATCGATGAGAAAAAACTAATAAATTAAAAATATATAAATTACGAACTAATAAATTAAAAAATATTTAAAAATATTAAATACAAACCGATGAATCTAACAAAAAACCAGTGTGAAAAAACTAGCAAAATAAAGAATTAAAGTACAAACTGAATATAACAAAAACTATTGGGCCATAACAGTTTTTTTCAAAAGTTATTTTAACATAAGCAAATCTAGGGAGCTAAAAAGAATGGTTTGGTAAGTTCTAACCATGGGTGATAAACATTTTTTTTAAAGTTATTTTAACATAATCATATTTAATAGCTAAATGGTTTGGTATGTTATAACCACAAGTGATATTTATATACAATATTTAACTAAGTAGAAAAAAAATCACAATTTAATAATTTATTTCACTTATTTATATTGATCAAACACACTTGTTAATTGGAAACATTGACTCAGATAACAAATTTTAATGGATCCAACATAATAAAATGAAAATTAATAAAAATTAACTAATATCAAGAAAGAATATCTAAATTTAACATAAAAATAAATTTACTATACAAAACCATATATATATGATGCATTAAAATAATTAATATAAAACATGACTACATATAATAATCATTTAATCAATGCAAATACAAATATGAGATAGTCATTATACACTTTAACAATAATTATGGTAAATAATATATACTAACCTAGATCCATCTTAATTTTAGATATACCAACACACTAAAGGGATCAAATCTCTTTTATAAATTAGTAATGTGTATAGTTATCTTATATATATTTTTATAAATTAGTAGTTAAATAATTTAGTTAATTTTTTTTCTCACAAACTAGCAATTTAATATCTAATTCAACTATACTTTTAAAATATATTATTTTTATTACTATAAAGATTAGTTTTCTATTATAATGGATTAAATATAAATTTTTGAAAGTTTTCTCTTTAGATTTTGTCTTCAAACACATGTTGTAGTATTTATCGCTCTACAAGTGGCAATAGTTCGAGACAACCCTCTATTTTTGGCTCTATATCCAATGGAGATCAACTCAATCTCCACCATCTTGTTACCCAACCATGAAAACAATAACTCAATAACTGTGTGGAAAATGATACAATAGATCCCAAATTTGAGGTCCACTCATGTCACATCCAAGAATATATACAATGTATGTGGGATCATGTACTCATCTGGAAAATGAAAAGGCTAAATCAAACTTCAATTCAGTGCCAAGTGTTTCTTCACTATTGTATTTACCAACCTAGAGGATCAAACATGGGTATTCAAGAATGGCTTATGTGAGGAATGGAATCTTTGTTGATCACTATAAGTATTAAGGAATGGCCAATGTGAGTAGCTAAAGCCTATGAGAAACTACCTATGAACCATAGTATTCGAGAATGTTAATGATGAATGGTTGGTTTTATGTTTCATATTTTTCTTCTTTTTTCTCTCTCCTTGTTTCTTGAATGTGAAACAAATGCTTGGTTGTATGTTTCATATTTGTCTTGTTTTTCTCTCTCCTCATTTCTTGAATGTGAAATCTCCAAATTCTGTTTCTCATCTCGTTGTCGTTTCTCATTTCATTTCCCCTTTTTGGTTTCTAATAAGATAGATTTCAAGCCCTTCCTTCTAGCTTTGGTTGAATTTATGCATTGCTCTCAACTCCAAAAGCAGGTGATAGAAGGGATGGGTAGAAAGCTTGGTACTCGAGATAGATTTAAAGAGGAAGAAACATTGAGTTAGACACTGCAAGATTCCTTTCATGGGGTAAAAGGATCACAACAAGGCCACAGTAAGCCCCTGAGAGAGAACAAAGATGTTACTGCATGCAGTGGTAACAACCAGAGTATGGTGCAGTGCCGTATATTAAGGTCCACCAATGACATCATATTAGCAAAAATCTAAGCATGAAAATGGAGTGAAACTAAAACAAAAGGGAAACCCTCACTTACTCGTCAGGCCCTTGCTCAATAATCGGAAAACATTTGGGTATGAAAAATCAGGGATCCCTTTTTCAAAGCCCTATTTTCTTTTATAGATCTCTTCATATTGATGGATGGCTTCAACCCTCCTCGAATGGCCATTGGATGAGTGCTGGGAAGTTGCATTCGTTAAACTTCCTGGCAACTGTTTGAATTTTTTTTAATTTAAAACTTTTATACAGAACTTTGACTTTTTCATTTTGTAATTTGGTGCATATGTTTTCCACTCATGCCACATTTGTTTAAATAAACTACATATTTATTTTCTTTTGATTACATTTCTCAACTATGGTCGTGGATTTATCCTGGACAAGTAATGAAAATAAGATATGTTCCAGGGAATTGAACATATGTTTTTTCATCACTTGTATCGATATACTTTGACAGCACCGGCACGGAAAACCAAACCCATCGCTTCATCACACTATGACCGATAGAGACTTTCCTAGCTGTTGAGCACAACACATAGCCCATATCATTCGAAGGTATACTGGTGTTATTCTTTCACCTTGAGATGGATATATATTTTTTTTATTGTAGCAGGGAAACAACCGCTACATTACAATAGATCAACTATACTCAAAGGCAAAAACTATTTTTCCTGTACAACTACATTAAGAGTAATAAGTATCTTCCCATGTGTTTGTTAGCTTCCTATACCAATAGGTTTCATTTTTCATGATTGACTAGAGAAGTGCCAAATATGTTCATCCTTTCCATGCTACAAAGGTTCCATATTTTGTAGAATTTCACTATGTACAGGTGGTTGACTCTTGCCACAGTTCATGAATAGCCAGACAGTCTAATCCTAGCTAGATCATGTTTGAATTTAATTGTCTTAGAATAGAGAATAAAGGTTTGTACAAATAGTTCAAGCTTGGAAGACAAGTAGTTAGGTAGAGAAGTAAAGGGTTTCAACAACTTAATCTGAGCCCTGGAAGAGATAAGGGTAGGCTTAGATAGGAGGGCAGCTAAAAGAAAAGAGAAGAATCAGGGTTTTCTAGTTCAAATGCACCCAATAAAAATGAAGAAAAAATGTTAGGTGTACTAGGTTGCGTAGGCAGTTTTAATGTTGTGGAAGCAGGTTTATGGACAATTTGGTCCTGTTGCAACAAGTTTCATCTCATAAATATCATAAGGTGCTATAGCAAGGTGGTTACAAAATAAATGGAGCGTGACTAATTTCCCTCCTCATTTTTCCAAAAATCACTTACTAACATCCCCCCAAGGACAATGAGATCTACTCACTGCCCTTAGTCCACTTCATTTCATGGAAAAAACTAAGTGAAACTGTGTTTTCACCTAGGCAAAACAAGCCACATTTCTTGTGTAAAATGTTTCTTTTCAATTTTGCCAAGTTTCCTAAACTTCATAAACTTGGTATCCTTTCATTCACCCATGGCTAAGTTTCCATTCTATAAACTTAGCCTAATTCATACATATCTATTCCACATAGTCATATTAACCTACTAACACTATTATATAGCTCCTATGTGAATATTTCCCCTCCCTTACTATGTAAAAATACACAAAATCCCTAAATATCTAACACCCCGACCTTTGGCTAACTATAAGCTATATTTTAAATTGTTGTCGGGAGTTGTTGGTCCACCCGGGGCCAATAACAACCCTCTAATTGCCCCATCGGGACTTGTTTAGCTTCTGGCTAAATAAATAGCCGAACCCACATATTTTACCCCAAAACCCATTTAACCAAAGTTTACCATAAACCCCGCAAAACATTACAAAACATGAAATATTACAGCCGGTCCCCCAGAGATAAGCTGCCACCACCTCCATCACCCATCGATTGTTCGATCATCGTCGACAGATGCAACGGCTGTTGGCAATATCGGAAGCCCTTAACTGCCGAACGATAGCGTCCGGGGGATGGGTGGTATTTCCGACATACCGAGGACGTGCGTTAGGCGCCCAGCGTGTTCAGAACCCCCTCCTCCAATACCACTTCCCTCCAAAGGTGGTGCGAGGAATACCGCATACCACCCCATTGCCTCCCCGCTAACGTCATGCCTACGTCATCTATTGACGTCACCCAACACGTCACCCACCATGTCACATGCCACGTCACCTGACATGTCATCTTCCGTACCCCACTACACGACAAAATTATGTCATGCTGACGTCATCAGACAAAAGTGCACCAAAACCCGCCAAAGTTAAAAATTTGGGTAAAAAGAGGTGAAAATGTTATTTTCACTCATTTCTCTTTGTTTTCTCTACGTGACCTGTGCATGCTAATTTACGTCCAAAAGAGCATTTTCACCATACAATCCGCCACCTAGCAGTTTTTACTCCATAGCTCGGCCCCTCGGCTCGTCTTGTCGCCTGCAAATCGACCATTCCGCCATTAAAATAGGTATTTACACAAATTTGCTCCCGAACCCTGTTTTTCATTGGTTTTCTCTGTAAATTTGCCCACAGAACCTAGAATTTGAAGAAAAAACACTGTGTTACCCACCATAACCTCTGTCTTGCCAAAATTCAACATAAATCCGCACACTGAGCTAAAATTGAGCTCGTTCAGCCTTGCAAATTCTCCAAGAACCCCGAAAACTACCTTTTGCCCACAATTATCGCCCATTGTGCCAAAGAAGCCCACAAGTTCTGTCTCTCCAGCTAATTTTTGTCCACATAGCTAAATACAAGCCAACAAACCAATTTTACGGTGAAATTCCCGGAGAAAATCAGCAGAGCTATTATTTGGCCTGTTTTGCTTACACAGGGCCAGAAAATTCCAATTTTAAGAAATCAAAAGAATTAAGCTATGGAAGGTCCAGTAGCCTTGAATATCGCTCCTCCTAATGCACCCCACAAGGAATTGGAACATCTACCCTTAGCTGATAAAGACTATCTAATCCAAGACTTAGTAGGCTACCAAAACCATCTACAAGCATTTTGTGAGCTCAAAAATAGTTACCTAAGCCAAAATGATGTTTAAGGCATATGGGAATCAAATCTACCCATATACTACCTCCCCTCTGTCAATATTTTCCCTGAGATAATTCACCTCTGCTGTGAGAACTATGAGCCAATTAAAAGGGCAGTTAAGACTCCATCTGGAATTACCCTTTTTCATATAACTCCTGACTCCATAAATCAAATGCTAAACTTCAAACCAACCTAGCTCCAGTTTCCTTTTACTATGAAATTCTTGCTTGATGAGGGTCTCAAACTTTCCAGCTCAAAGATAACCCGAATTTCCCAAGTATTTATGAGAGAAAATCACTAGCCTAAGGAGCCACCTCCTTTTCACTATGCATCTTTCAATGAAGTGGGTAGATTAGTTTTTGCTATGATATCTTTTGTTCTGGGGTTCAAGACAAGTGAACATATTGATGAAACTATATTGGTTTTTAATGTCTATATTTACCCCAGGGTAGCCCCCTGTTGTCAAATGAAACTATGCCAAATTTATTGCCAAAAAGATAGATGACCAATTGTTGAATCTAGAAAAGGAGGGAGTCTTTAAGTATTCATCCTATATATATCATATCTTCTTATATTATCAACCAGATATTTTCCAATTCCCCATTAGAAAATTGGACCACAAAGGGGAAAAGAGGTTTGTGATTTTTTGGACCTCAATATTTCATGAAGTCCACAACTCTCCCTACTCTTACTGTGAGTTTATTGATATGTTTGTATACCCAGTCTCTTCTCTCCTGATGAGAACTCCTCCTCGTAGACTGACATATGATATGCAAAAGATATTACAGCTCTCCAAAAACTATAAAATAGGTGACTATTACTTTTACCAGAATCACACTATTCTCAGGATATATGGTTGTGAGTTATGCCCCTACAGGCTACCAAGATATGTGCCAATGAGACTGCTTGCCTTGGAATATTTCAGGCAATTCATCAATTCAGATTTGACTCACTTCCGTAGCACAAAGAAAAAGGCTCAATTAAAACTGAGAGACCAGTTAGGCCCATATGTCATGAACAAAAAAGAGGGATGGAAGGATGCTGATGAAATATTGAGCCAAACACTCAGACTAAAGAGAAGCTTTTGGTGGGTACCCTATGACCCAAACGGCTTTATCAATGCATGAAGGAAAAAATATAGGTTGGCACCCTATGAACATCGTAGCATCCCTGAAATAGAACAGTTTGCCAACCAAGATGAGTGGGTGGAGGGCACACTAGTTGAAGAGCTCACTGAGAAAGAGAAGATGGAACAAACTATGAAAAATATGGAAAAACCTCTTGACTTACATTCTTTTGGGTAGGTTTCATTCAAAATACCACAACAAACCGGGGAAGGCTCATCAACTACTACAACTTCACAGCAAGTTGCCCAAGAAAAGACTACACCAACAGCAGGGATAGCAAAGGGCAAGGAGATAGTAGTTACAGAGAAAGAAACAATGGAAGAACAGCTAACTACCTTAAAGGAACACAGTCAAGGGCAAGCCCCTTCACTATAGGCAGAAGCACCAGAAGTACCAGCACTACAGACTCCCCTTCCTGAGGAAAGAAGTAAGAAAAGAGACCGAGAAGAGACCACACCTACAAGTGGGTCAACAAAACAACAAGAGGCCAAAAGACAAAGGGTAGATCCTCTACCTGAAGAGGACATTGTGGAAGAAATCATAGAAAGCACAAGAGGAGAGAGGGCCATCAGCCAACAAACATCCACTAGCTCTCACAGGCAAGAAGTGGAGAGGCAGCATGGAATGGAAGTCTCCTCCTCAAGGTCGCAAACTATGAAATGATCTAATATCAAACAAACATTCATGGAGATTAAAGCCCAAAATGAGTCATTGAGAATTCAGCTGTATGATCAATTTCTCAAAATGACACCCTCCAAATAGCAAAGACTAATGGTAGCTTATGACATTAAGGAGGAGAAAATGATCTTAACTCATTTTAAGCCTAAGGTTCAGCAACCACAGTCTGCAGCTGACTACATAAGGACCAATTTAGAGGTCCTTGCCAAAGATATACACCCAATGGACCAAATAGAATTTCCCAAACAAACGGGTGAAATGGTCTATGCTACATTGGAAGACAAGGCAATGCTAGCCCACCAATTGAAAGAATCATTAAGTAACACATCTGCCCAATTGGATTTGGAGAATATGTCTTCTTTAGCCAAAGACAACAGAATAAAGACTCTAGAAGAGATAATTATTGAGCTGGGACATGATCCCAAGGATGCCAAGGGCATCAAATCACTGATAAAGAAGAAGGAGGAAGATATTGCTGCCCTTAGGAAGCAATTGAAGCTGCCTGTCACCATGCATCCACAAACAACAGAACTGGCACAAGAAAAGGCAGAAGAAGATGTAATGGATTTATTGATGAGGATGAATCAAAGGCTAATTCAAATAGAGAAAGAGTTGGAGAAAGCATTGCAAACCAAGCAGGGAGAATTGACCTCCCATCCACCTGAAACAACTCCAACAATTATCTCTACTCCCCCCACAGTCACAACAGCAATCCCTCCCACTGAGCCAACATCAACAATAGGTACAACAACTACAGATGCTTCAGCAGCAGCAACAACAGAGCCAGAGACTAGCATGAGGATGGAATAAATGATGAAAGCAGTAAAGAAGCTAGAAGCTCAAATGTCAAAGCTCAAAGAGGCAAAAGAAAAACTAGCCAAACTGTAGGTGAGCTATGACAAGTCAAAAATAACAGTGGCAGAAAAAACCAGAGAAGTAAAGGCCCTGGAGAACAAGGTGAAATCATTGGAGAAGGATCTCACCTTGCGTAAACCTCTAGCAGACATCAAAATTATTTTGTGGACCAAGATTGGCTAGTCTATTACTAACCAATGGCAATCAATTCAAACAATCCATGAAAAAATAGAATTGATAGAAAGGGCCTAAATGGAAATTCAATGGGCCAGGACATCATTGGGAAATATGCCTAAGCAGGCCAATAGATTGATCCATTTTTTGAATACCCATACTAAAGAACAACTAGCAGCTTTGGATATCTTAGACATAACAGGCACCATTTTGACAATGAAGAAGGTGCTAACAATGAGGAATTTTGTACAAACTTTGGAAAGGAAGTGCCAAGAGATGTAGATGGATATTAATGCCTTCACAGAGAAGTTCATAGTCTTGTAGCAGAAGAATCTACCCAGTTTACTTACCGGCAATCAAAGACTGTTATCACATCAACAGTATGCTCACAGGGTAAACATGTATGTTACAAATCAGATCACAGCATCATCCAGCACTTCAGAAGACACAGGACCTCCCTCTGGACAGAGTTTATATGACAAATTGGAATTTTTTTTATATTGAACATGAAATAAATCATCTTTTTGAAGTCAAGCCTAACTTCTACAGGTATACTGAGGCTGATGAAACACTTGTAAAAATACAAAGACATCAGTTGCCAACAGACCAATGGTGGCAGAGTATGCTGGAAATTTTACCTAGGTGATTTGAATTTTTATGTTTATCTACACTTGGTCAAATAACAAGACACATGGAAGATATAAGAAAGATGAAAAAAATAGAGGAATGAGCTCAAACAAGGACTAGGATGCGTTAAAGCGAAATCAAAAGCAGGTGAAAGGATCAGAACAGCAACGTAGGAATTAAAAGTAAAGACACAACTACCAACTGACTTCCTGAATTGAAAAGTCAAAAAAAAATTATCAGTTAAACCAGCCAACACAGCCACAATTACTCCTACATTTATTTATGCATTTATTCCCTTTTCAGAGTAGGTGAAGGAAGTTATTGCTTCATATCTTATCCACAAGATATTTTGTAACTCTCTTTTTGTATAAATACCTCCCCAAGGAATGTATTCGGGGTTGGTGATTTTCCTATTTGGACAACGTTGTAGCTCTAATATTTTTTAATACAAAGACTGTTGAAGTGCACTGTTGTTGGACCGTCTGAATTTGGATTTGATATTCTGGGCTCTGCTATAGAAATTCCTGTATCTTTTTGCAGATCAATAAGTTATTCTAAACTATGTTTTGTGTTTTCTATGTTTGCAAATTTCATATATGTTTCATAATCTTAGCAACAGGGAAAAAGAATAGCCCAGAACTTGTTTAAATACACTATGTGCTCAATTCCTGCTGTTATTTATGTTTTCTTCAGAATCAGGATAAACATAAATTCTTAAGTGCTTCTGTTTCCACTAATTCTTTCACTTTGAAAATTTCCAAGGAATTCTTCGCTGCTCCTTGAAAATATTCATGCACTTTCCCTCTTCCACCATGATGAAGGATACTTGATTTCCCTTCACCCACTGGCTTACATTCCATCAATTTCCAGATTTCAATATTGTTCCAAAATTGATTATCTAGCTCTGTAATATTTCCCTTTATCACAAAAACACACTCAGCAGTCCATCTTCATAAACTCCATTTGCCCAATGGAATAAACTATTTCAGACTTGCATCCCAGCTCTATTTAAAGTCACCATCCAAAAAAACTTAAAACGAAACCCTGCAGATCATAACTAGCATAAAATCCTTCAAAAACAAAGTTAAATTATAAAGAGAGAGCCCTCTCTAGATGTAGTTTGGCTAGAAGTTGCATCTAAAAGATTGGTTAGTGGTTACCTCGGCCGTATTCCCTTTTCTCACAAGCTTTGGGGAACAACCTGAGTGATAACAGTGTCATCATAGCAACAGATTCCATTTTGCTAATTCATTATGTTTCTCATTCTAGTGGCCACCATTATTGTGTAAGTTTCTCTTGTCACTTTTTTCCTCCGTGAAAGTTGATAATAAAATGCTAAGACAATGCTAAATGTCAAATTTTAGCAGACATTATGAAAACCTTTTTGATCCATTTTCTAACATGGTCGACAATTTGATTTGATAGTACTATGATGTATCTCTTCCAAAGCTTCATTATCTTTCATAGTTGCACATCTAATTTGATAAATGATCTCTTTAAATCTGTCTTAGACTCGAACATTATTGGATGTTCTTGAAGATGGGCCAAGTGTTCACCCAAAATGTCCAAACATATCAATAACAAGACATAGTGTAACAGAAATATTCGTCCTCATCCAATTATTGAATGCAGAAATATTTCTCTAAAATCCTAGATTTCCCATACATTGGGACTATTACTTATATAACCCCTGGTTTTAGTTTCTCTTGTATGTTTGGCGATTTAGCTGGAATATGTCAAAATATAGAGTTCCTTGACGTCTTCACTCCAACTTCTTGGATGCCATCTCAAAGAAAGACTCAAAGGATATTTGAAATATGATCTTTAGAGGTGGCCATTTTGACCCGAAAGGCCAAGTATCCATGCCATCAGTCACGATCTTCTATGCATGTGTACATTACCAGGCAATTTATCATCAACAAACATTGTTGCAAGACAATAATTGTTCAAATAAATTTATGAGGCGTTCTGGATATCTAAATAGATTTCCTTATAAAGCCCAATTTCAGCAAAGCATCCAACCTATTGATCATGAAACAATGGATCCTAACACTAATATATTCACCATGGCACTAAGACAAAGATATACAAATTGTAAACTCCCTCATGTATATGGGAAAGTGGTGTTGTAAATTCTCCACATTAGAATTGACATTCTTACCATACTCAAATGGTTTCCTTCCTCAATGTAAACAATTCTTCAATAATATGACCACTCTCTCACATGGGTCACTTCTCCCAATCCTCACGCTTAATTGGCACACTGCATCTATGCATTTCATTTGACAATGCATATGTCTTGGGACCTCATATCCAATGTAGTGGGCCTTCATCCCTCTTCTATTACAAAGCGGACTTCTTAGGGTAGGGGAAATCACAACTCCCTACCCTCCCTCATTCCAATGCAACTCAAAAATCTTTTCTTGCTCTCTTTCCATTTCACGGTAGTTCTTCAATCAGAAATATCAATTTCAAACCCTTCCTTCCAGCTTTGGTTGAATATTTTCATTTCTATCAACTCCAAAAGCAGGTGATAGAAAGGATGGGTAGAAGGCTTGGTAACCAAGCCAGAGCTAAAGAGGAAGAAACATTGAGTCAGACACTGGAAGATTCCTCTCGTGGGGTAAAAGTATCACAACAAGGCCGCAGTAAGCCTACAAGAGAGAAAGAAGATGTTGTTGCATGCAGTGGTAACAATCAACATATGGTGCAACATTGTATACTAAGGTACCATTATCATTACCTCAAGACTTCGATTGCCGAGGAGAGAGAAAATATTTTAAAAGAAGAATCTAGCAAATTTGAGGCTATAATTAGCAAAGTGGAAAGCTTACATAGTTTTGTTTAGATGCCTCATGAGTAAGTTACAGATGTTGATACACTCTTTGATCTCACATCCACACTCCTCACTACTGTTAACAGATCACAAAACAATGATGGTGATACTCCAATTGATTTTATTAGTAGTGATATTCTAAGAAACGATAGTGACTAGGCATATGGAAGCAGGTCTTTGGAGGGAAATGATGATCAAACCCAAATATCATGGAGAAATATTGGGCTTTTCATTGCTTCTATTTTCCAACATGTCGCAAGAATTTGCACTATGCTTGGACCAGTGGATAATGAACCCAAGCAAAGGAAAGCTATAGTACAGATAAAACAGGCTAAGCCGACAGAAAGCACTCGATTTGAAGCAATGAAAGAGTCCCCGGAGGATGAAAAATTAGAAACGCTGAGAATATGGCAAGCATATTTAACATTTTGCGAAAACAGAAGCAAGCGAGATTAGAGAATTTTGTTATAAATAGAATATGATTTTCCCAGACAGTAGAAAACATCTCTATGTTATCATTTCTAGTAAAGGATGGTAGAGTTGAAATAAATGTTGATGAAAATGGAAAACATTTTTTTGTCCCCAAAAATTCTCCTAAAGTTACAGAAATGGTGTCTAGAGAAGCTTCTTATAGCCAATTTTTTTTTTCGATTTGATTTTAAAGACTGGAAGTTTATGATGGAAGCTACTGAAAGTGGTGAGTAGTTGACGCCTCACAGAACCAATCCACTTATGTTCCCTTATTTTGAGAAGCTGTAGAGACTCCTATCAGAGAGATTTCAAGAAACAAGGGCAGAGTGGTACCTACAACTCTTTAGCTGCAGGAGGATGAATGTGGAAGTGATAGTGGTGGTGGAGGTCTTCAAAGACCAACACCGAAGAAGTGAAATAAGTGTCTCCTATGACTTTTGTTGTTTTTTTAGGTGCTTTTTTTTGGAAACTATCTTTGTTTCTATCAGTACAGTATAATTCATACATGTAGCTAATCTTTAATTTAAGCAATCTGGTATATAAACAATGCTATCTTGTTCTCATAATTAGTTATAATTAAGTTTACTGGCAGTGCAAACCCCTAGTCATGTAGTACACCCCTTTAGGCATGGTTCCAAGGGTTGGGAAGAAGACTGGCATCACGTAAAAGGAAATTGTTAATGTAAGATGTCAAGTTTGATCTGTTAAACCATGATAGTCTCCTTGTGACAGTATGTTGTAATTTTATGTTTGAAAAGTATTTTGAGATACCACACAAGAACAAAGTCTACGATTGTGTAGTTGGTTTAATTTGAGAATGCATAGAGATGAGAGTAGGGTAAGGCTAGGCGAAAATAGATGTAAATACAAAGGTTCAAAAAACTAGCTAGTAGCCCTTACCATACCCAAACCCTCTTACTGGCACTATAGGGATAGAGAGATCCACCCAGAGGTGTGTGGAGAATCAGTAGGGATATGCATGCTCTAGATTAACTAACTGCTTGAGCCTAGCTCAAGCAGGTGCAACTAGTAGATGACAAGAGATTGGGAATATATATCTATTAATTATGTGTATATGAAATTCATTATGTCCCCTTTTTATTTTCAAGGTGGGAGGAATGCAATGGAGAAAGGAAGATCTTATTTGTCCTCTATATCCCACCTATCAGGACACTAGGATAAGTCCCAATAGTAAGAGTTGGGTTTTCTCATAAGTATATGACTATAAAAGGCCTTCATGAACTTTATTAAGCTAAGTCATCCTTTAGTTGAGTTTCATCCTTTATTTTAAGCTTCAAGCAAGATAATCAGCCTCTTTTCAACCCTTCAGTCTTCCTAGAATAGCTACAGAACAACCCTATTTAACCCACATTGAATGCCTCTTCTTGCTGTGATTTTAAACTTCAAACTTTGGCCCTTCACCCTACAAGAGAAACCAAGAACAAAACTTAAAACAACCTATCTTTCACACATTGTACCTACAACAAAACATAAGACTTCCACGTTGCTTCTAGTGCTTCTTTCTTGTGATCTTATGGATCCTTATTATAGTGGCTAGAGCCTCCCTTTGACTGCATCTAGGGCCTCTCTGAGTGATGCATTAGACCTTTCTTGACTGCAGCTATATGCTTCTTCTTGATGGTTGATAAGGGCCTCCCTCTTGCTACAGATTAAGGCCTCCTTCGCTGTGGATAAGAGACTTCCTTTTGTTGCGTATCTGGCCGCTCTTGACTGCGTCTTTATGCCTCTCTTGACTGCATCTTAGGCCTCTCTTTAGACTACATCTTAGGCCTCTCTCTTGTTGTGGGTAAGCCTTCTTTTACTGTGGTTAGGGCTGCCTTTTACTCTAGCCAGGGCTTCCTTTTCGATTGTGGCTAGAGCTCCTTCAAGACTGCATCTAGGTCTCTCTTCATGACTGCAGCTAAAGCTCCTTTGCGACCGCAACTAGGGCTTGAACTATTGCAGTCTACTAGCCTCACGCTACCCGAGGACTCCTGCACTGTAGCACTCTCTGTTGCCTAATCTGCATCTGTCTCTACCCACATCTACCAGTCTTGCTACTCTCTCTTCAGGGCTCTCGTAGGAAGGTATAATCAAGAGGTTGGGTACCTCAAGTATCTGCCCCTCATCGCTTGTAATCCTCTTGACTATAGCTTGATGTCTCCCCAACTCTTCTCTAGATGTACATGAGCACTCCCTGTAGTCCCTAGTATGCCCTGGGACACTATGACATGAGCACTAGTGCATTAACTAAGCTAAATGGTCACTTTATTGTTAATTTGACCATGAATATCTCTTCTACAAAGCAATATTTCTTAGCTTTATTTATGTTAGTGGTTTGATAAGAACATTTCTACAATCTCTTCACTGAATTTCTTAAAGTTTTTACATCTATGCTTTTTGACAAAAAAGGGCTAACATTTTACCTAGCTAAGTAAGGATTTTTTAAATAACCTTCTAGCTTGGTTCCCTTTTGTTCCATCTAAGCTTGGAAAAGTGTCATGAATTTACATTGAACAATGTAAGAATCTAGTCTTCTCTAGAAACAATCAAGCCAACTCTTTCATTTTGAAAATTACCTACCAGTTATGGACATATTCTTTGAAATTTCTATGCTAAAGGCGTTGGATTTAGGTAAGTGATATAGAATGCACACCTACAGTTCTATTGTTCACCTATAAGACCAATGAAAATTATAGGAAACATTGGAAGGGTTGGACGTGAATGTTCCAACCATACTCTTATTGGCCTGCAATACATATATTCATAACACATACCTACAATACTATTGTTCACCTATTCCATTAGTGCATATTGTAGGCAAACTATTAATGTTGGACTTCGTTGTCTCAAGTTCACACACTAGCGCTAAATATGCAACGTATTGTGTGCATCCTTAGATATGTTTGACATTGCAAGCTAACTGTTTAAATAAATGTATGTATAAAACTTCTATATTAGCAAAATAGCCATCAATATTTTTTTTCTAGCATTTTGGGTTGAATCACAATAGTATGCTAAAAAGTGTCATTTCAATGTCTGGAAATTAGGATATATAAATGTACATATTTGGGTTATCTCCTTTTCAAATATGAGTTCTTTTAGGCTACATGTTAATTGTTTGAACTTTGAACTTTTAATAAATTCCTGAATGGACTTTGCAAATACTTGAATGAATGGACTTCATAAGGCAATGACACCATAAATTGTGTTATTTCAAAGATTTGACTTCCATATTTTCACAAAATACAATGTCCTCAATAAATACTTATATGTATAGATACTTATTTTTAGGAATATATATGTGTTGGATCAGTTCCTTTATGTTTTACTATAATCCTGATGTTGACAAGTTTTAGCTGACTTTTTTCATCAATTGTTCATAGAATATGCAAAATATGGCATTGCCAAAATGTGGCAAAATTTACATTTCTCCTTATTTATTTTTTTATTGTTCACGGCAAGATAATCATGTTGCAAGAATGAGGTATCCTACAGTCTGTTTCAATTTGTGGATATTGTTTTTCCTCCCATTTTTTTACAAGGATTTAGATTTGATTTTCATGTTGATGGTTTTTGCATGTATATTATCTAGCCTCAAACGTTGGTAATGGAGCAGATATTGAGAAGTAGTCGTGGAAAGAGACTATCAGAGGTTAATGTTACAATACCACTTCCACCTGGTATCAAAAAACGTTTAATGGTAAGTGACATAAAGAAGAGTTATTTAATGACAAGGTTGAAAGGGCAACGTCATGTCTTAGTTCTTAGTCATTTATTTGTGTTTCTTAGCTCTAAGTCATGTGTTTTTGAGCTTTATCAGATCAATTATTTCACTCATCCAATATGCATGGATTGTATTTCTCACCCAATGTTAGTTACTTGACATGGTTGATATAACATTCAATTCTAGGCCACTTTTATTTTAAGTTAGAGATTTTATTAATTAAAAGGATGTTCATATTTTGATTGGTTTACTTGGAGCTTGATATAATTTTTTTCTAAATTCCACATGGATCTTATTTTTTCAGGGTGAGCTCTTTGCACTAGTAAGGTCAGATGAGTCCTAGAACATAGGTATACAACAAGAACATCTTTGGCCTTTGTTGTGTATCTATTATTCTTTATATCAATGATGGATGGTTATTGATTATGTAAAACAAAGGATGGGAAGGTCGTGCCAATTCTCTTGAAAAAACAAAACAAAATGGTGTGGTAGAATTGTGTTTTAAAGGGTGAGCCAAAAATTAGTACTTGAAAAGTAGAACTTGAGAATGGCAAGCTATCTGATCTGGATCTAGAGACATAACAGATCATGGAAAAAAAATGATGGTATTGATGAGTCTTCCCAAAAAATAAGCTCTAATTATTAGACCACTTCCCAAATTTCAATTATCTGCAATGGAAATAGTGACTCTAACTTTATTTGTATGAATAATGACTTTGGCCATTGTCCTATTCATTTCCTATGAATGATTTTGATTTTCAAACTCCAACTAGTTTGTTGTTAAATTAAATAGAGCTTTGATGACAAACTTATAGTTTTCAAATCTATTTTCTTCAGAAAATTTGTCTTTTTACTTTAGGTACTGTAGATTGCTATAGTGTGACATATGCTATGTTATAATTTCCTAGATAAATGGACAAAAGTGTTGTACAACATAGTCTTTTTTAAATATAAAGAAGCAATATTTCCAAATACAAAGTTTATTAATTAAGAACATCTTTTAGACTTCTTTGCTAAGTTATGATTATATTTCGGTAGGGGATTTTGTATACGTTAATATTGTGTTGTCTCTTTGGTTTTTGTCAGGTAACAATGGTTAATAAGGAATGTGTTCTTAAGTAGTAGGCACACATCTTATTCTACTATCAATAGGAAACTCCATGGCTTTCAGGCATGGCAACAAAAACACAAATGTTAGTGGGATATCCAAAGTCTTTGTTGGATGAATTTAATACTAGTGATGATTTTGATTCCTTGTCAGATAAAGAATGTCATGAGTCAAATTCAAATAAATAGAAGTATCTCAAGAATGAATGTGAAGCTATTGCTTTCTGTCCAAGTCAATTTCTATTATTTGTTTGTTGCTATCATGTTTTGAGTGTGGACTTGTGAAATTTCAATTGCATGTTGGTTTATGTAAACGGGATATATATATATAATATTATTTATATATAATATATATATAAATATCTATATATAAATATATATATAATATATATATTATCATATTATCAACTTATTACATTTCCTTTGCAATATTTGGTGCATTTTCTAGTTATAGGTCATTTATAGATTATAAATGTCTTTAGACTTTCACTTCTAATTGAGTATTCAATTGAACATATTGATTCTCTTATACATAATTATTTTTCCCTCCACCCACTTTTCATAACTTCCATAACCATTAGGTAGGGACCTGCAGCTTCAATGTTGCTTTGCTTGTTTAGTAAAATATTGTCGAGACTTTAACTTATTGAAAGTTGTAGAATTCATAATTTATGAAGTTTCAAGGTCTAATTTTAAAAGTCTAATTCTTTAAAGGGTGCTAGCTCAATGGAAGAGAACCTTCTTTACAAGCAGGAGGTTGATGGTTCGATTCTATCGTGCCCTAACATGATCCATATGGAATAACCTTTGGTGACATTTTTCAACCGTCACCAAAATATGAAATGGTGACGATCAACGAACACCACCATATATATGCATCAATAGTGACAAACCTCAAAGGTTTGTAACCATAAATTGTTGTTGTTGATATGAAATGGTGATGGTCAATGTCCATCATTATAGTCAATATTCGTGATAGAACTTCAATGTCACCAAAACACCTATACTTATGGAAATGCGGCTTTTGGTGAGGGTCAACGAATATCACCATATATATGCACCAATTGTGATAGCCATGAAATATCCATCACAATAAATCATTGTTGTTCATATGAAATGGTGACAGTCATTATCCGTCATTATAATCAATATTCGTGACAGACCTTTAATGTCACTATAACACCTATACTTTTGGTGACATTCATTTTTTTGTGACAAAGGTTATGGTCTGCCACCATTGCTCATATGAAATGGTGACAGTGAATATCTGTCATTATAAATCATTATTGGTGACGGACTTTGAATGTCATTGCAACACCTATACTTTTGGCGACACCACCTTTGGTGATGTTCAGTTTTTGGTAATGGAGGCTATGGTCCATCACCATTGCTTATATGAAATTGTGACAGTCACTATCCATCGTTATAAATCATCATTGGTGATTGACTTTGAATGTCACTACAACACCTATACTTTTGGCGACGCTACTTTTGGTGACGTTCAGTTTTTGGTGACGAAGGCTCTTTTGACTGTCACCAATGAGCTTATGGTGACATTTTTCACCCCTCACCAATGTCCTTTTTTCTTGTAGTGTATGGAACAGATACTACAATCAGTTGTAGGCTTAGAACTAATGTCTTTCTTAGATATATTTTCAAGTAATAATCAGATTCTAGTACATCTAGATGACCAACTAAAGACTACAGTTAGAAGAAAATAGCAAATATGGCAATTATGCCTATCAAAAGATGCCATTTGGGTTAATCAATGTTGGTGCAACGTTTCAAAGAGCCATGGACATAGCTTTCAAATGTTTGGTAAACAAATCTGTAGTAATCTATTTAGATGATATAATTGTATACTCTAAAAGGCACAATAATCATTTAAAAGATTTAAAACAAATCTTTGAGTGTTGTCAGAGATATGGAAATTCTCTTAATCCCAAGAAATATTTCTTTGCTTTAAGTGAAGGAAAGCTCCTTGGATTCATTATATCCAAAGAAGGGATTCACATTGACCCTCATAGGATAAGAGAAATTTCTGAAATTCCTTTACCTCATAACAAAAAATCTATGCAATCTTTCCTAGGTCAGATAAATTTTGTTAAAAGAATTGTCCCTGACTTTTCACAAATTGTTTTACCTCTTCAATCCATGACTAAGAAAAATTATCTTTTTAAATGGGGACATACAGAGCATGAAGCCTTTAATCTAATTAAACAAGCAATCATAAATGATCCCTCTTTAACAACTCCAAATTTTTCTAATCATTTCATTTTATATAAGTTTGCTTCCAAGAAATCATATGCAACTATATTGACACAGGTCAATGATGAAAAAGTTGAAGCACCAATTTCTTTATTTAGATCCAATTTGCAAGGGGTTGAATTAAACTATTCATATGTTGAATAAAAATCTTTCTTTGTTTTCAAATTAATAAAGGATTTAAGACCCTTTCTCCTCAAAACCCACACCAAGGTATTAGTCCCATTCTCAGCAGTGAGAAATATGTTAATACAAAGGGATGTAGGAGAGAAAATGGAAAATTGGGTAACAACACTGCAAGAGTACGATATTGAGATCAAACAAACTAAAATTTTAAGGTCAAGGTTTTTGCATAATGTTAGTAGGAGCATCCAACTTACCAGCATTACAAGATTCAGGTGATGATGTACAAGTATACAAGGTGAGCCTTAATGACAGTGAATCTAGATATGCTAATATCATCTTTTATATGAGAAATGGGTATGATCTTATGCAACTAAGTTACAAAAGAAAAAGGGCTTTGAGGTTAAAAGATAGAGAATACAAATTCATTAATAATGTGTTGTTTACAATAAATTATGATTATGTTCTTTTTAGATTTCTTGAAAAATCTAAGGCAGAAAAGGTTTTGCAGGAACTCCATGATGGACCAGCTGATGGACATTTTGGAGGGGACACAACTCTTAAGGAGTCAATGATTCTCCCCATCTAGTAAGCTTTCATTTTTTAGAGTGTAATTCTAAAATATGCTTAAACTTAAAGGATAATAGATCTCATCAAGAAGCAACTTACCATGATCATAGGGAAATAACTAGATGAGATTACCAATACTACATATCAAAACAGAGTAATGGCTTGAGATTGTATCAATCAAAAGACAATGGGTCTCATCAAGAGCCATCTTGTTCAATTAAGTTACAACCAGTGAGTGGCATTGTCAATTTTGGTCACCAAACCAAGACAATGGCCTTTAAGGAGAAAAACAAAAATTTTAAAGAAAAGAGAATTGCCTATAAAATAATGAAAAGTAAAATAAGTATATGAATCTAAACTTATATTTAAAAATTGCATTCTTATCTAGATGGGATATTGAACCATTGTTGGTTAAACGTTAACCCTGTCGAGGCTATGGACACCTGATGGTAGTAGAGGCTCTACCTATGACAACTAACTACATCTAAAAGTTGAGTTGTGAGAGTCCCGTGTTTTTATCTTTAAAACCAAGTAATGACTGATGAAGACAAAGCAATTTTCGTATTGAAGAGGATAATGAAAAGGATGATTGTTAGGTAGATGTTGTTTTTATTATTTATAGAAATGTTACTTATCTTATATTTCATGTATTTTTATTTTCTAAACTACCTATATTCTGGAAGTTTTTAGAAATTTCAAAAAAATGTCAGAGATAACTGGTTCTTCCAACGAATCACCAATTGTTATGCAATTCAAAAAACCCCCCATTTGTTAATATAATAGCTAATATTCTATTAATAAATAGGGACCCTTGATAAAACCCTTCAAATTTTTTTTTATCATTTATGCATTTTATTTTAAAATTTTTTGGAATAAAGCAAGATATCAAGTCAAAACCCTTTGAAACTAGTAATATTCGCCTTTTCACATATCGCTCGACCAAGTGTGTCAAAAGCCTTATTAACAAGCAAAACTCTCAAAAAGCGATAAAAAGTAATCACCGCACTCAACCTAGATGTTATTAGGCTTTTTTCATTTAAAATTAGGTCCTAAGGCATTTCCTATTAAAATAAAGCTCGTATCACATATCGCCATTCACAAAGGGCTCACCCTCACGAAGTATGTTGAAACATACGAAATGCAATATTGCGATGCGACAATCAAACTTATCACATCGTGTGATAAACACTTAAGAATGTTTGCAACCATAAAAACCGTGTGATGTTGTGAAATGTGATAAAAGCCTGGACCTGATTGAAAAATATGTTATAAATTAACACTTAAGTCTGTTGAACAAATGAAAAAGCTTTATAAAGTAAAATCCCATCAAACAAGCTACGCTTTAAAAAAATAAAAAAAAGTCTCGTGTTGGATTGAGGGGCCTTGACCCAAGTTTAGCGTTAGTCAGCCAAGAAAATCCCTAGACTACTGACCCTTTTGGCATCAGCTCGTGGAGCGCAAACTGAAGTCTCACCTGAAGTAGTATTGGGGGATGCAGGAACCAAGTTTCTACACCCTGAGATGGTCATGATGTCGATATTTACTTTCTACTCCTGCCTTTGGGTAGATCGATAAGATTTTAGGGCTTATCGATGTTCCTTCTCTTTTGTTATTGAGTACATCCATGAAGGTACATGACTTATCTTTGCACAGCGCTAACCAGAGGTCCAGGCACTTATGCGCCTCTATGACTATGTTACTGTATAAGTTCCCAAGTTATCTTAAGTGTTTACCTATTATACCATGCAATTATAGCTAACTTCGTGTAAACCTATATTCATGCTTGCGTTCAATTAATAGATACAATCAAATACATTTGCACATCAAGTAAGCATTATAATGTAAACCCAGGTCGTAACATAATATAATCAGATGCATTAAACAGAGACAAAATACACAGTGATTGCATAATACTTCTCTTTATTGATATCTCAAGTTCATTATAGACTCTATCTTCCCTGTGCACACACTTGTAGGGTCCGTGCACTCAGCTGAGGACTTCCACCCTAGGCCTCTGCACACTCAGATGCAGAGCCTTTACCTATGCTAAGGTCTGAGAACACTTAGAAACTCTTATTGTTTCCAGGAAAACTAATGTCTTTTCGATCTGCTAGTCCCACTAATATGGGTAGCTATCTTAGAAACAAACAACCAAAGCAATTTTCAATTTCCTTTATGTATGATAGATAAGAGAGAAGCAAGGAGGACCAACCTGGATCTTCCACTTGACTCCTTATTTGATTTCTCTCTCCCTTGATGGAACTTGCAACTCCTCTCCTACTTGTCCCACTTTAGACAATACCTGTAGAGGCAAAGTGACAAAACACCATCAAGGCATCTCGATCTATAATATCATAAACAATGCAGAATTAGAAATACATTGACCATACAATTACATTCACAAATAACAAGATTCACAAATACACGATTATATGGAGGAAAACTTAAAGAACTTTATTAATAGTAGAAGAGAGGATTACAACCCAGCTGTCTGATCTAGCATCATCCTCCCATCATCAAAGCCCTCTTCACCTCATGAAGAGCAAGATCACCCAGCAATACAATGTTTCTTCTCAAAGACAAACTATAAACACTTTTTTACAAACTACAAAATTCTAGCCTCTAGATCTCTCAGATGAGGGATCCATTTATAGATGTTTGCAGAGGTGCGAGTCATCTCTGGGTTTCTGATTAGTTTCATTCCACTTGTAGTTCTTAGTTCCACTTAGAGATTTCTTGGATCTCTTACTCAACCCTGGGCGAATTCAGAGGGGAAGGTGTTATAAGAGAGGTTTCTAGAAGATTCCATGAGCATCCAGTTAGAAAACTGTCTCAAACATTTGTCCATTCTCGCTCATTACACCCCATAGAAGGCTTCTTGAGTATGCATCACACCTGGCTAGTGTAGGAGTCAGTATGCATCGTACCTTGACCATGGAGCAGTCAGTATGGTCTAGTTTTGGCTAGTTTTGAGTGGTTTTTCAGGTGGAACTTCTGGGAAATGATGTAATCAGTTGACCATGATCCTTTAGGGTATGAAACAACACTTTTAGGGGTTAAATATCCCCTGGTTTATCAACATATATGATTGGGTTGCACTGCACAAATATGTCTAGAACAGTTGCCTCCTATAGCATGAGGTCGTAAATCTTTTGATATCGAGTGAAATGCTTTATCATGAGGATCTGAGGTATTCGAACTGGAAGGTAACCTGTATAAAATACAATACAATACATCATCATCATATTATTTTCATGATCTAGCTGAGGTGGGCATTCCCATGCTTAGCTTTATAAATTCATTTTCATGTACATAGGACTGATAATCGTCTGTTGTTGCAAACTGGTGATTCTTTGTATGTAGAGTCATCATCCCTTAGCTTGGATGATCATCTGTGTAGCTTCTGTGTACATTTGACATATTTATACTCCTGAATATATCGTAGCTCGGAAGGATGAAACTAGATCTGGGGTCTTCAAACTCATTCAATCTGCACCCGATGTACAAGTCGATCCATGTGAAAAGATGTTCTGAAGTCAAATATGGAAAGCCATCGCCTGATTACCAGTTAATGATATGAGTTGTTCACAGGCGCGAGAGGGATCACTGATAATGATAATGACCCTCAAGGTACTACAATGCAATTCACATTGTGTGAATATATGATCCGATGTCGAACACCACGTAAAATCTTTCGGTTGAAGGCCATTGATGTAAACCTATCGTCGTGTTAGCCTCCTGCTACAGCAGGTTACTCATATTTCATGATTGACATTATTACAGACCAAATATGTCATACTTTGCATGCTGCAATGCTCCATATTTTCTTAACAGTCTCCAAGCAAAGAAGGCTACTCAGACTTTATCTAACTGCCTTCCAAATTTTGAGAAGTTATTCCAGTATTGTACAATTTTCAGTTAAAGGGAGGTCCAAACATCTTAATCTTGGTCTCCCTAGGTTTCAATTTCTTGTTTTAGAATATAGAGAATGAAAATTTGTCCAAACAGCTTAATCTTGGCAGATTCTTAGATAGGTAGAGAATCAAAGGAGCCCAACAGCTTAATCTGGGCCCTCAGATGAAATAAGGGTAGTTTGTAGATAGGAAAGCATAAAAAAAAGAAAAATTGAAATGATGGGTTTGCAAGTCTAAGTGCACCCAAACCAAAAGAAGAAAAATGTTAGGAAAATAGGTTGGGTAGGTAGTTTTGAGGTTGCATAATCTTGATTGTTGATCAGTTCCAGGTTTTCAGGTGTCATCTCTACTCAGGACACAATCACCAGGCAGTTCTATGTGAAAAGCTCAAAAATAGGCATAACTAACTTCCTTTCTCCATCTCCCCCAAATCATTAACTAATTTCCCCAAAAGAGGTCAAGATCTGCTTGATACATCTTTGTTTCATCATTTTCATGTCATTAGCTTGGGTGAAGATTTGCGTCACTCAAAGAAATTCCATACTCTCTCCATAAGGTTCTATTCCCCCATTGCAGCCTAAGGTCTCCCAAACTTAGCGCTTTCTTACCATCTCCATATTGACTACTGACATCATTATTTAACTCCCTATATTTTCCCATCCCCCTACTGAAACTATGTAAATCATCCCCTATGTAAATATCCCTCCCCCTAGTTGAAAAATAACCATAAGTACCCCCGGGAATTGCTCAGTTTGCCTGAAACTTGGCAAGAGCCCTCATGCTGCCCCTTCAAACCATCTTCTAAATACAATGGACTCCTTCCAAAGTATAAAATCCCTTTTTAGGTTATCAGACCCCTTCCAAGGTCTCAAGTGCCCTTCTGATGCACATTCTTACTCCTTCTGACCGCAATAAACCCTTGCCTATTTCCTTAACACTCTGTAGATCCTAGTAACCATAACCCATCTCGCATCGCCATATCGCAATATTATCACCACATAATTATGCCCCGTCCTGTGTTTCCCGATGCGATATCGGCGATCGACAGTCACAAGCATCGCACGTCCAAAGTAAATACCTTCTTGTTCCCGGCCAATGCGATATTGCGAACGCATCGGAAAAGTTCATCGCATCGCCTTAAAGTATGAACACCCCACCACGCCACATCTTTACCAGGGACCCACCGCTGATGTCAATAGGCTGACGCCATCCACCGTACTGCTGACGTCATGCTGACATCAGCAGCCAAAAAACTGAAAATTCGTGTAGGAAGAAAAATCGCACTTCGGAGCTCCGGAACAAGAAACAAAGGCAGTTTTCGATGCGTGATTAGCGCGAAGTGCTAATCGCGCATCGCTACGGGAAATAGGCCGTTTTGGGGAATCTTCAGGGAATATTTTGATTCCTTGGCCCGTTTTGCGCCGAAAAATCCCGAACTTGCCTGATTTTGCCAAATTAATCCGATTTAAAGACAGGAAAGGACCAGAGACAGAGATTAAAGAGTATCAGATCAAATCAAGGACCAGAGACAGAGATTAAAGAGTATCAGATCAAATCAACAGGGAAAAGCATGTCAAAGAGTATCAGTAAGCGGCGGAGACCATCAATGTAGCAGCAAAGAGTATCAGCGAAAATCTTAAGCAACGGCCCAAAGCAGGAGAAAATTTAATACCTTCCAGCAAAGTCAAAGAAAGAGGGCGAAGCCACTTAAAAACCCTCAAATCATGGTTATTTCACATTTAACTCGCACCAGAATAGAACTACAGATCCCGAAGCACAGTTATTCCAGCAGTACCGCATCGAGCCTCCAAGGGCCACATTGCACTCCTTTTGATTCAACTGTCTCTAGCGCAGCCCAAAGGACTTACCTACATTTAATTCCAGCAACACTTAGGTTTTTAGAAAAGCTTTTCTGGCAGACCTGTTTAGGTCAATTGTAATAAATGAATTCTGATATTTAGCTTATATATACCGCCCTGAAAGATGGAGTAAGGGTTGGTTGGTGAGTCGAGGAAATTGCTTAATCTTCGATATCTCGACATTTTCTTCAAGCAGAGACCCGCACTGTAACTATCATACTTTCTATAATCAAAGACTGCTAAAAGCATGGATTCTGAAACTGTTTGATGTGTTTAATTGGCTGAGGAGTGATTATGGAATTCCTGTGCTTCTACATGGTTCAATAAGTGTTTCTCAACTCTGTTAATTTTCATGTTTTGTTTTACCACTGTTCCGCCATCTAAATTGCAGAAAAGAAGAATAGCTTAGGATTTGTTTAACTACACCTTAAGTTCAATTTCTGCAATTTTTCATGTTTTCATCAGAAATAGTTATGAACATGTATACTTAAATGATCTTGTTTACGCTGTTTCTTTCACATATGAATGAGAGTTTAGGAATTCTTAGCTACTCCTAGATAACCATTCATTCACTTCTCCTCTTTTTCAGTTTGATGAAAGATTCTCCTTTGCCTTTCATCTCTGATCGTCAGCCCATCCTTTCAGTAAATTGATAATTGTATCATGTGTGGCTATCCCGCTCCTTAATCCTCTTATGACAAAGAAAACGCAATAGCAAGCCGTAATCCATGACTCCATGCCCAATGGTTTGAAACTTATCACAACTTACCTTGCCTCTTTGCTTGAAATCTCCACCTGCCATCCAAACACAAACAAAATCCCTTGAGCCAAAAGCTAGCCTAAAATCGTCAACAAAGTTGAATCATTAAGAGAGAGCCCTCTCTGATTACAGCTGGGCTAGAACCTGCAATCCAAAGATTGGTTTGTGGTTACCTCGGCCGTATCCCTAAACAGGAGCCTAGGGACAACCTGAGTGATAACATAATGGCGAATCCACTGGGGACCTCCTCAGATAAATTCATTAAACCAGTCTGCAGCCCCACAAAGGAAGAAATCGACCTGTGAAAGTTTCGGTCGACCTGTGTTGTTGTGTTTTTTAGAAAAAATTCCAAAAAAATAGATTAGAAGCTGGCTCCTAAGAAGCAAACGCGTAATACACGATCAAAACCTGATCCAAATAGCCCAGTTGTTGTTGAAAATCCGAATTTAATTCCTAAGATCATTAGAAAACAAAAGCAAAAAGAAGACCAAACTGTTGTGAGTCCTGAAACAGTTCAGCCAAGCAGTGTTCCAACCCCTGTCAAAGTTTTATTTCGGTCAACCCCAAGTTCCACTGGTTCATCACCTCCTTCTCCAAGCAGCTCCTCTACACCTCCATCCCATACTCCTACTACCACTACTACTCCTTCAACCCCGGTTTTTCTTGTTATCCCCGCTGCTTTATCTGTTCAGCTTATCCCCATCATCATGGCTAGATATGTGCCCTTACAATTGCCTGCTAATCCCGGGGCTATGCCTCAGGACTACCAATCAAAAATCACCTATTTTGATGGTGCAACGTCCTGCACCACTCTACATCATACAAAGAAAATGCAGGATTATTTCGAGAGTTATGAGATTGATGATGAGAGTGTAAGAATGAAGATTTTTGTCCAAAGTTTGACCGGCAATGTCAGAACCTGGTTCAGGGCACTTCCACCCAATTCTATATTAAACCCTGAAGCCTTGTACCGGGCATTCATTAACAGATGGGAGAAAAAGAAAGACCCCCTGCACATACTGTGTAAGTATGATACTATCAAAACAGGACCTTAGGAAATAGTTCTGGATTACTGTGTAAGATTTAACAATGTTTACAATGCAATACCACAAAATTTAAGACCTCCACCTGATCTCGCTTTATACAAATTCCTGGATGGCTTTCATGCTGAGATGGACTATCAGTTAAGGGAAAGAGCCCCTCAAAGCCTTGCAGAAATGCAAGATGTTGCAGTAAGTGTGGAAGCAAATCTAATTGCTAAAAGAAACAGAACTAGAACTGAGAGAAGAACCACTTTCAAAGAAGAACCCTCAGCCTTCGATCAGAAGTTGGATGCTATCATCAGTGGCATCCACAGGCTGGGAGACAAAGTAGACAACGTTGAGAGAAAAAATTTATGGGAGGGTCAGCAGCCCAATGCCATAAGGAACCCAAACTTCAGAAAAAACCAAAACACAAACGTTGGAAGGGCCAGTCCTGACCATGATATTAGGCCTCCTAGAAAACTATGTGGAAGCATCTACATCCGCTGAGCCCACAGATGGAACTCATATGAAACTGATAGATTCAGAAAATGAATAGCAAATCTTCCTCACGAAAGAAGACCAACCATACCCTGATGCAAAACAATTTCACACCAAGTCGGGAGAGTCCTTCGACTTTAAGCAAGGCTATGATACCGCTGTGTACGAGGTACACAAGAAATACAAATTAAGAACAAGGACCATTGATGTTCCCCCATCCAGCAGAATAAAGGATAGCAAAGAGCTCAATAAAAGTAAAGGAAACATCACCAACAATCAACCAGCTGACAGCTCGGTCCCAAACCCTCATCAGGTTACTGTGGAGGATGTAACAGACACACACTCTCCTATTGATTAGCCTCTACCTCCCTCCTCCCCAAAAGAAGATCTTAATAGCATTCCCAGACATCTTCCCAAAAAAGAGATGCCACAAATGGTCATACATCGTGACACTGACATTCCAAGAGAAAACATAGAGAGTACGCTTGAAAAAGAGAAATTCACCACTGTCAACGCCAAGAACTCATTGGAAAAACCATTCAGTTTAGAAGCAGAGATTGGAAAACTCAAGATTTCCATTCCCCTCTTGGAACTTGCCAAACATGATGTATACAGACAACAAATTCAAAGGTCGCTTCAATTACCAGAAGTAAGGGATGATGTAAAAACGTTTAGATGATACCCTGAACTTACTGTTGCGGTCCAGAAGTTTGACGGAAAAACAAAATATGGACTGTTCCACCTTTTTAGGTCAGCATGCCACACGTACATGACAAAATACTGATAATGCTATTTTGACTCAGGTGCCTCACAAACCTTATGCCTCCAAAGCGGTAATGGAAGGTGAACCTCGATGTCACAAGGCCGTACAAAGATCGGTATTCCTTTGATTCAAGTCAGGTCAATGTTTAGGCTTGATCAAAGACCTTTGTGTCTCTCTAGTCCAATTCCCCAACAAGACAATCTTGATGGACGTAGTAGTAGCCGACATTCCCACAAAGTATGGTATGCTTCTATCCAGATCATGGGGAGAAAACTTGCATGGATCCCTTCAACTCGACCTCTCTTATGCCACTATATTTGTCTTTGGGGAAACATTATAGATAAACATTAATGAAGTATGTGGTAAGCAGTGAGGAAAAACCCCAAAATTTTCCAATATACTCAATCCATTCTGATATGGATTCTTTTATGTTATTTAATGATAACACCAGGCCTCCAACTGATGATAAGCCGCTATCTTTGGAGCAAGGAATGTATGACAATGAGGAATCGGTTTCCAATACCCATGAAATTGTCTCAACAACTGAGGCAACCAACAAACAGCAAGAAGAACATCCCAAAACAGAAATTACAAGTCTGCCCCGTCTTCAAACAACTGAAACTCTTAATACAAACCTCAAACAAGAAGTCACATGGTATTTGGAGTTTGATGGTTCAGTAAACAAGTTAGGAGCAGGGGTTGGAGTGTGGATTTACAATACTCATGATAATCACGCACAAGGCCATGCCTATAGACTCAATTTCAGATGTACAAACAATATGGCGGAGTATGAAGCTCTTCTCTTAGGCTTAAAGTTGCTCAAAACCCTGGGAGCTACTACAGTCTCCATCCTAGGTGATTCAGACTTGATTATACAACAAATAAAGGGTAACTTCATCACTAATGATAGTAGAATGAGAGCTTACAGAGTTGCTGCCACCGAATTACTCAACGCCTTCAGTGAATTTAGCTGGCCAAAATTGCACGAGACCATAATATTCATGCCCATAGTCTAGCAACCTTTGCTAGCACATGCAAGCTTCCCTTTGAACCAAATCACCATTTCACCGCTGAAATAAAACACAAACCTTCAGTCCCTAACAATGTCAAGGATTGGCAGGTATTCCAAGATGATGCCCAGATTAACAGTTTCTTAACTCTGGAGGACGAATTTTCCAACACAAACATTGACATGGATGCCATGACCGAATCACAACAATTAGCAGAAGAAAACCACCTGACTATAACAGCTGCAACAACTAAACAAATCATTAACCCAACTGCTTTCAACAATACAAACATAGGACAACTGAAAAAAAATCTGTTTAGAGAAAACAGCCAAGGTGGAGGATGAGTTTATTGATCGGAAAAGTAATGTTCTGCCCGCTGGCCTTACTCCATTGGAAGACATGTTTGATGACAACGATGTGCCCAAAAAGCCAAAGATGGAACCTCTAAATGCTGCCATAGAAGAACACAACATAGGAAAAGCAGAACATCCCAGAATGATTAAATTGTCCAAAAATCTGCCCCCTGACCAAAAACCGAAATATGTGGATTTGTTCAAATAATTTCAAGATGTATTTGCCTGGAGTTATGAGGACTTGAAGTCCTATGACACCTCAGTAATCCAACATACCATTCCCTTAACGCCAAATAAAAAACCATTCAAACAAAAACTTAGAAGAGTCAACCCCATGCTTTTTCCCCTGATTGAAAAGGAAATAAAGAGAATGTTTGAAGCAGGTATCATCGCACCCATCAGATTCTCTGAATGGGTGTCTAACTTAGTTCCCACCAGAGAAAAAAA
>APFE030030886.1:7463-56605 GCA_000404065.3 Pinus taeda | reverse complement strand
ATCCCCTGATGATGGACTGACTTGGTAGTCCGAAACATTGGGTTCACAAAACTCTATAACATGTCATTCCTCCTCTCTCTAGAAATAAACCTTGTTCAAACTCTGTTTTGCTATAAAAAAAATGGTTTACTACTCTTCAAAACATTGTTGTCTATATAAAAAAATCATAAAAAAAATTTGACCATGTTTTTATTGTTCCTTGATTCACAAATCAATCATTGTTTTTGCCAAAACTCATCAAAAATCCCTACTCTATTTTGAAAATTTTTACTGTGAATATGAATGAAACGAATATGCCCATATAGACCATACTTGGATGAAACGAATTATGCCCATTGTGTGTAAGAATAGAAAAAAATTGTTTTGTGTATGTATCACAACCAAAATCGAAAACTTTGCATTTTCGCATACAACCACACATGAAGAGATTGTGAAATTACCTGATCTCGGAGTGATTTTATGATATTCTTGAGATAACTTGAATTCCTTTGCTAGACAACACCAATTCAATAAAAGATATTCTTCTATATTTCCTAGAATTTGTTCACTAAATCAATGGAAAATTCATGTTTAATGGTGGCAATCACTCAAGTTCCTAAACTAGAGTTTTAACTCATTTTTGACATGACACAATGCAATAATTAACATGACTTTGGTTCCTTGAAATACATTAACAGCTTATGACAATCTGGAGGCAATATCTTACCTTCTTTTACGGGATTTCTAGAGTCTGATGGAGCGCCTAGTCCACTTAAACATTGAGAAAATCATGATCTCCTATCCTATTGACAATTGATGCCTTCTTCCTTCCACAACTACCTATATATTATGTGTTTCTTCCTCTGTTCAGGGTTCTTGCTTTACGCAACCCTCTGTCCTTCATTGTTTTCATTTTTCTTCTTATTTCTCCTTCCACAAGAGTGTTATATGCATGTGCATGAATGCACAACATTTGGCACCTCTAGCTAAGCACAATTTGGCTATGATGTTTGGAAAAAAAATGTTTAATTGTAGAGCAGTAATTTACACAATGAGAAAATAGCATATTTTGCAGTGTTTGAAGCATTTGTATGTTTGTTTGAAGATTTTGACCATTTCTACCTTCCAGTACATAGTCTGACTGCGTACCTTTGGCTGCCATCTGTCCTATTGATAATGTTTCCTCTTCGTCCTTTTCTCCACGATGTTTATGCTTGTCTCATAACCATAGTCTCATCACCGTAAATCGTATTCTCTGCTCTACTCATGTCTTTGTATGCCCATTCCTTTGTATTTGTAAACCATGTAATCAACCATTTCGTTACATCATTAATCAGTCATTCATTTGTATGCCCATCAAAATGCATCATAATACCACTACATATCTTTGTTCCTTTGCATCTCGTTGCATCATTTTGAACTTGCATTTCATTGCATCATTTCAACTTTTCATTTCATGGAATCATTTTACATTATTCATTTGGTCCTTAACCATAACATAGGTATACTACACTTTGCATTTTTCATTGTTTTAATTTAATTGTAAAATGACCCTAGAATGGTCATGTTTAAGATTAAATTTCTATGACACTAACCTTTGTTATTGTTTTGTAGGTCAATCAAGGGTTTGAATATTGAACCTTCACTTTTTGATACATATGCTTTAAGAAAATAAGTTTTTTTTTTTTTTTTTACGATATGGAATGATGGTATAGGGAATGTAGGATTAATGTGATGGTTTTTTCTATAATATGGAATGATGGTTAAATGTAGGAAAGCATAATTAATAGGTGATGATAGTATTGGTGATAATAATGAAGGCATGAATAGAATTCATAACAAGCACTAAATTAGTCTTAACAACTTTAGAAAAAAAAAAAAAAAAATCGAAATTTTAAGAGAATTTTTTTTACTTACTGTACTTGTACTCCCAAAAAATATTTGATGTTAATGATGTATTTTGGCCAAATGATATTTGAAAATGTATTTTATGACTCTTCTATGATATATTGTAATGTAGAAACTTCATTCTGCTTCATGTTTTCACATCTGACATTGATTTGGGATCTTGAATGTTGATGTTGTTCAGGTTCATTCTACAGTTTGTAATTGATGTTTCAGGTCCCTTCTGACATGTACTTTTCAACAATTTTTGTATGTTGCAATTGTCATATAGTACATGTTCATTCTGCATAATGATATTTTTGGTCCCTTTTGCATAATATTTTCAATGATGTATAAGGTCCCTTTTGACATGTAATTCAGGTTCTTTCTGCAATTCAACTGCTCAAACTATTTGCATATTTTTATTACAACTCCCCCTTTTCTTATGTTAAGACTTGTCCTCAAGTCTCATATTCCTTGAAGGATTATTTCTGCAAAATCAAATAGAAGTAAGAGTAAAAAAAGTAAATAATTCATACAAGCCAAACTAGTAGGTTTTCCTATATGAATTCAAGTTTACTTTGTGCCATTTCCCTAGATTTTCACAAGAAATTTTTATTTTTAATTTTTCTTATTTTTATTTTTATTCTTCTGGAATTATGAAAGGCATATTGCTATGTTGTCCCATTCTTGTATATTTTAAGCCTATTTCCATTAACTACAAATGTAATAGATGCTTCATCAATTGTTTTCATTTTGACAACTCCATTATCAAACATCTCTTCTATCTAATATGGCTCCAACCAATGAGTTGTAAACTTTGCCTTGAAATCCTTAAACATGGAGTCAAACACTAATGCACAATATCCTTTATTAAATTTTTTGTTTTTGATAAATCGATCATGCCATTTTATTCCTTGCTATTGCACAAGAGATGTGTGCTCTATTATTTGTTGTCTTATTTCATCCAGTTGATTTAATTCCATGACTCATTGTTGTTGTGCTTCAGATAATTCCTTTCCCAACTTTGTTGCTAGTTTGAATGTATGTATTTGAAATTATATGGGTAACAGGACTTCTATTCCATACACCAACTGGTATGGACTGAAACAGGTTGTGATCTTCCATGTTATCCTGTATGCCCATAGTGCATATCTCAATTTCTATGGCCAATTCTTCCTATTCATTTGTACAAGTTTTGTGATGATATTCTCCAGAACTTTGTTTGTTGACTCCACTTGTCCATTTGCTTGAGCATGATACAAAGTTGATTTTCTATGTTTTATCTTCTATTTTTCTGTAAGATCTCGACCAAGTTTGGAGGTGAACTATGTGCCTTGGTCAGTTACAATTTGTCTTGGTACTTCAAATTTGACAAATATTTCCTCAAAGAGGAATGCGACTACTGTGTGTTATGTTTCTCTTGCTATTGCCTTTTCCTCAAACCACTTAGTAACATAATCAGTACATACTAAAATGTAATTCTTTCCATTTGAAGGTGGGTTTATAGGTCCCACAAAGTCTAGATCACATTGCTCAAATGTATCTATGAGTACTTGTGGCTTTAATGGCATTTCATATGATATTATTGGCCTTCCTATTCTTTGGCAATTGTCACATCTTTTGACATAAGCTTTGGAATCCTTGAATATTGCTGGCCATTAGTAGCCAAGTTTCAACACCTTGTTGGCTATCCACTTATCTGCAAAGTGTCCATCACATGGCTCGTCATGACATGCTTTGAAAATAACTAAGATTTCATCTTCTCTAATAGATTTTCTTATTATCAAATCAGAAATAGTACACAAGAGATCACCATTGACCCAGCTATATCTAGCACTTTCTCTAATTATTTTTTCTTTTTTCGTTTATTTTTGAAGTGGGATGGTAATTTTCCAGAAGATAAATAGTTTGCTATATCTACAGACCATGGTGTTTTGAGAGTTATTGCAAATAGATGTTCATCTGGAAAATTATCTGAAACATGATTCAAATCAACAGGTGAATAAAGCCTTGAAAGAAAGTGAGCTACATGATTATCTTTACTTGGTTAATCTTGAATTGTAATATTAAATTCTTACATTAACAATAGCCATCTAGTAATTCTTCCATTTGTAATGTCTTTATTCATTAAGTATCTAATGGTTGAATGGTATGTGCGAGGGAATACTTGATAGCCTGTTATGTAATGCTTGAATTTATTATCTGCATGTACTACAACTAGCATTTCTTTTTCTATAACCATGTAGTTCAATTTTGTCGGTGTTACATTTTTACTTAAGAAATAAATGGCATAATTAAACTCATTTTTTTTCTATCTATGTGATGCACCTATAGCTATGTCAGACACATCAATGGAGATGTGAAATGGCAAAGACCAATTTGGTCCTCAAAAAATGGGGGAAACTGACAATTTTTCTTTTAATAGTTGAAATGCATTTTGACAATTATTTGTCCATTGGAATTCAATATATTTTGTGAGTAACTTGAATAGAGGCAAAGATATTTTTACTGAAATTTTCAATAAATCTCCTATAGTAGCCTACATAGCCCAAGAAACTTCTTACTTATTTTTGAGTTGTAGTTGTTATTAAATCACAATGACTTGTATTTTTGCTTGATCCACTGTAATGCCTGATGAAGGAATATGGTGTCCCAACACTATCCCTTTGGTCATCATCATGAAGAATTTTTCATTGCTTAGGGATAGATTTGTCTCTATGCATCTTTTCAAAACTTTCTCAAGATTTTTCAAACAATCATCAAATGTGTTTCCATATATAGTGAAATCATTCATATAAACTTCTACAAATTCATGGATTAAATCAGAAAAGATTGCAAGGACTTCCCTTTGATAAGTAGCTGGAACATTACATAACCCAAAAGGAAGAAAGTTATATGCATATGTTCCTCATGGGAAAGTAAATGTTTTTTGTCTTGGTCTTCCAATGCTATCCTAATCTGATTATACCCAGTAAATCAATCTAAAAAAGAAAATAATTTCTTCCTAGCTAATGAATCTAGTACTTGGTCAATAAATGGTAGCGGGAAATGATCTTTTAATGTGGCTTTGTTCAATTCCCTATAGTCTACATGGATTCTCCACTTCCCATTTTTATTTGGCACTACCACTAAAGGAGAAACCCATTGACTATCAGAAATACGATAGAGGAATCCAACTTGTAACAATTTCTACAATTCTTCTTTCACTATTTCTTTCATTATGGGGTTCAATCTTCTTTTAGGCTTCCTTACTGGTTTAATATGATCATCAGTGTAGATGTGGTGGATACATGTTTTTGGATGAATCCCCTACATGTTTAGTAATCCTAGGAAAAAGCTTTTGAGTATATCAGTAACAATGCTATTACCTCTTGTTCTTGTGAAATTGTAAGTTATTACCAATATTCAAATTCTTTCCAGAATAAATCTAAATGATTTTACTTTTTGAATTGGTAATTGAGTTAATAGGAAAAATATTATGGAATGAATTTTGAAATGATTGAATTGTGCAATTTTCCTGAAAACAATGATTCAAAAGATTACTTTCAGCTTCATACTAGGTTACTATAAGTTGCTCTAAAATATATAGTTATCAGATGAAAAGGTCTAATAGATCCTCATTGTCTTCTTCTTCTCTAAGGTCAAAAACTTGATTAATACGAAGAACAGATTTAGTTTCCAGTTTTTCTTGACCTTCAAGCCATGATAATAAAGAAGGTTCTTGTGCTAAAGAATAGAGAGTGATGTGTTTCCTTTCATCCCCATGTGCAATAATCATACTTCCCGATATGCATCTAATGAAGGCATCTACAGTGGCTAACCATGGTTTGCCTAAAATTAGAGGATGGCCTCCTAAATTTTTTTTTGGCTGCAAAATGAGGAAGTCTAGAGGATATTACCATGAATCCAAAGAGGCAATTATATCTTCTAATATTCCTTCTTGTACAACTTTAGATATATCTGCAAGCTCTAGAATTGTAGTAGTAGATATAATGTTGTTTAAGTTCAAACATTTCATAGTCTTTGTAGTCATAACATTTATAGCTGCTCTAAAACTATTAGAGTATTTGGAACTGAAAATTTATTAAAAAAAATGCTAACCATAGGGATACCACAATCAATATATTTTTCAACTGTTGTTTTTGTAGACATGAGGCTTGCTAGTTTTCCAATGACCTAGATTGTAGTAGGATCCTTTTTCTTTTTTCCAGTTTTCTTGATGCATAACTGCTTTATTTTTTTTGCATAAATTGGAATATCTTTTATTTCTTGCAACAAAGGAATTTTGATGTAAGCATTTTTTTATTCATCCAAAATATCAAATTCAGGAAGAGACATTTTAATTCTATGCTCTCAGCCTCTCTGGATAGGGTGGTGTTTGAGTCATTATAGTATTTCCTTTCTGATTTTGATTTTTTTAATGATATGTTTTAACTTGTTCTCCTTTTTCAGTTGGTTCTTCTATGATCAGAGAATAATTTTTATGTAATACTTTCCCAAACCTTAAATGGACATCATTGATGGGAAGAATAGACTATGTTGGAAAGTATGTTGCTTCTTCCACATTTTATGCTAGTTTTTCCATTTTGTTACTCATATTTTCTATTGGCTGAGATGGTATTTGAGTTTCCCTAAGTGGGGGTTGATTCGAAGGTAGCTAAAGCTGTTGAGGTTGAGTTAGTAATGGTGCAGGATTTTTTTTGTGGAAATGTCATGGATTGTGGATATTGTTGGAACTGTTGATATGGATATGGTTGTTGATATTGTTGTTGGTATTGTTGTTGTTATTTTTGTGGATAAATTTGTTGAGGTGGTTGGTTTCCATAACTATATCCTATCCATCCTTATGCAAGTTGGTTTTGATATTGTTGTGGAGCCCAAGCCTGCCATGATATTTGGGTGTTCCATGAATTTTGAGGAGGATATTGATAGTTTTGTTAAGGAAATTGTTGAGGAATCATTGGTAGCCAAGGTCTTCTTGGTTCCACATAGTAAAGACCATATTCCCCTTGTACTTCTTCCATTGGATTCATTTTCAATTCTATCAGCTTTAGATAGTTTTCTATTGAATGGTTTCTTGTGCAAAGGCCACATACTTGAATACTATCCAGAGGACATTCTCTTAATGCATGTTTCTTCCTACACTTGGGAAAAAATATTCCTAAGATTTGATATTGTTCTTCTTTCTTTTTGTTAGCTTTCAAAACATCTACCTGCGTCCCTCAAGTTCTTAGAAGATTAGTTTTAAAGTTTTCCAACAATCTCCCTATTTCTGCTTTTGTTACTCCTCTTGGTGTTGACTTGGAAGCTTTTGAACTAATATCTCTTCTTCGAGTTTTTGATCTTCCTCTAGAATATTTTTGACATAGTTTTGCAATTTCATGAAATGGAAAGTTTGACATATATCCCTTGCCCATTACATTAATAATGTATAGATATTCATCTCTTATACTTTTAAGAAATATTGTACGAATGGTATCAAGGTTCAGAGAGTGTTGTTTAGATTTTTGAAGATTGTAGATAAATCTTTCCAAATACTCTTCTAAAATTTCATCTTCTTGTTGTGTCATTCTAAAAACATCGTCTTTGAGTCTCTAGGCCTGCAATAGGCTTGATACTTTTTAACAAATATTTTCGTCATGTCATCCCAAGAGGTAATTGTATGTTCTCCTAAACCCATAAACCATTTTAAGGTTGTTGTTTTCAAAGTATCAGGAAAGAGACGAAGCTTGCATGTGTCATCTATGTATCCATAAGTTCTATACAAGATATCAAATTCGAACATAAATGAGTCAAGATCTTCTATTGACATTTCATAAACATTAGGCAACACAAAATGTGGAATGTTTTTAATTTTCACTTATGCTCCTAATATTGTTCTTGTATCTAATATTAGAAAGAAAAAATAACCTTCTTGATCATCATTATTTTCTTGTTCATTATCATGTAGTCTTTTGTTATCATACTCTATTTTTCTCTCTTCTTCTCTTTTTCTTTTCGCTTCTCTCCTTTCTTATTCATTCCTTTTTCTTTCCCATTCTTTTTGTTGTCTTTGACATTGAATTATTTGTTCTAGAGTGAGAATAGTGGATCCTCTCCCTTCTTTTGTCATAGTTTCAACTATTTCTATAGTAATGTGAGATTCAACTTGTTGTTTGTTTTCAAAAATAGGTTGATCTATTGGTTCAAGAATGTGCTTATCTAATTATTTAATAATTTTCCTTGTTTCCTTTTGTTTTTCGATAGTTAGTGTTCCTTTTGGGGATTTTTCTCTTTTTGCTTCCAAAGCTAATAACGTTTCTTGTTCAATTAAAGTCAACCTTTTTCTTGTTATTTGTTTCTCTTCTAATCCCTCTAGAGTTGGTTTACCAGAAACTGCTGTAGTTAGTTCTGATGGTCTTGCCCCTATGGATGGTTGAATTTTTGGGGGGGATTTTCTTAATGAATCTACCTTTCCGATCTCTACCTCTAGACATAGAGAAACATAACTAAAAAATAAATAAAAATTTGTTGCTTTTGTTTGTGTTTTTACTTTTTATATTTTGTTTTTATCCTCTAATTCACTATGTTCATGAATGCTTCCCTAGAAACGATGCCAAAATGTTGGATCAATTTATTGAGTAAATTAACACAAGTATTTTAAATATCAGTCTAGGTTTGTAGAACTTAGAAGCATATCCAACATATATGGATATCAACTATAATCAACTTTAGAAGATAAGTTATGGAAACTAAAGGAAATGGAATTATAAACTAATTATAAGTGCATATTAAAAATATTAAATTCAACTAAGTAATTTCTAATTCAATATGTAATAAGTAGGAAAAGTGGCTCCTAACTTAGGAGAACTAGATTGACCTTCTTCTACAATACTACTTTATGAACAGAAATAAAAAACCACTAATGAACAATAGCTTAATATGAATAAAACAACAATTGAAGAGGATGCTCACTAAGGAGGTCCTTGTTGTTCTTCATTACAAATTCATTCATCAGTAATGCAATTGTTAGAAAAATGGAAATTCAAAAAATCACTTGAAAGCAAGAAAGATGAATTTTAGTTTCTATCCATTGATTAGAAAGAAGGAGAGTTTAAATTAAACATTGGTTTGTCCCTTCATATTCAAATGAGAACTAATCTAATATTCATCAACGAACATAATAAATAATCATACATCTAATTGAATAAACAAATATGAAGCAAAACTAGTTTATGAAAATTAAGCTAAATTAGCCATCAAGTGTACTTATCTTGGTGTGGGGACTCTCAACCCTTGCCTTGAACACTTGAAGAAATTATCAGCTACTACAAACTCAGTCAATCATCCATACCATTGAACAAAAAGAATAAGATAGAACAGGTTCCTCAAATTAACTCAAAATATTCAGAAGTCTCAATATGAAATTATACAAATTCTACATATTCATGCCTTCAACGTTTTAGCTTAAATAGAGAAAATATGAAACAAACTGATCTAAATTGTCTCTAACAGCTATGTCTATCCTTATCATATCTATTCAGGTCAAGCTCATCAATCCAATCACTCAAAATATGGAAAATACCATGAAATCCTAAAATTGGCCTATTTCGCAGGGATTGCCTAAATGACTAGTCCTCTTTGACCATGTTTGACCGGGCCTATTTAAGATCGGTTTGACTAAACCAATAGGAACACATTCAATCTTAGTTCCCATGATTTCTAGAAATATGCTGAGCTCCTATCCAAAAATGCACTTAAAATCCAATTTTTATAAAAACATCTAAAAAATGCAAAACTTAATTTATATACATGAATATGGATAAATTGGTCAAAATGTGTTGTATATGATGGTAAATGGATGGATAACATGGAAATTAAGTGTATTTAATTAAGCAAAATTGGATCAAAATGAGGGCCAACAATGATATAATCTTATTTGACTTATTTGTTATAAATCTCTAAGTAATTAATAATGATGGATCTATGATGTTATGATCTAAATGAATTATTCAGAAGTCTATATATTTTACAATGAAGGTTGTGGTATGTGAGTTGTGTTTATAGTGAAGTTTTTCTTCAATAATTCAAAATTTGTATGTAGGTTTTCCTCTGAAAAGCAACATACATAGGGGGTTTGTTTCTAGATAGTCATGTATATATTCTAAGATTTATTTTGATATTTGTACGCAAGTGGTGCACATGATAAATGCATATATACACAAGTCTGCTTATTATTTTTCATGACTATATTTTGAATTGTATCTAGTTAGGTTTTGGAGTGTTGCTTAATGATGACTATTATGATTATGTTTCTTGCTCTTTGTCAATGATGTTGCTATTATGGCGATTTGTGTATGACAATATTGTGTGGGGTATTCTGGTTTTGCATTGGAATGGTGATACACTATGGTGATCTCTAATCTGGAATTGGTTTCAGTTATATATGTGATTTATTTAGTGGTTGATTCAGGGTTATAGTGCTACAATTTAGTGTTTAGTAATATGATATCTGTATGTGGGTTTTATGCAGAGAAGGCGCATAAATATGCAGGTTCTCTTAAGAACACGCATGCACACACACATATCCTATTATCTATCTATCTACCTGACTATCTATCTATCTATCTATCTATCTATTATCTATCTATCTATAATATATATATATTATATTATAGAATATATAATATATAGATATAGATATATATATATATATATATATATATTATTATATAAATATATATATATATATATATATATAATATATAGATATATTATGAAGTTCATTTTTCCTAATTGGATTTTGTACTTAGTATGCTTTACTGATTCAGTCAATTTATAGTGCATCAATTTTTGTTTTTGGATTCATTATTTCACTTTGGCATATTTGGTTTGGGCTTATTGTTGGTGTGGGTCTAGTATGAAAATTTTATGAAAAGAGGTGTGCAATTTTTTATGATTAGCTGGCAAATGGATCTAGTTTAAAACACTCTGAAGCATGGTTGACAAGGTATTGAGGGTTGCAGCCTTCACTAAGAAGTAGGAGTTTCTTTCTGTTAGTAGCCAATAAACAAGATTAAGGGGTTTTGTTTCTCTATTTGAGTAGGTCCTAGAGAATGAATGGAGGTTGTAGGCTTCTGTAGTTGGGTTCTTGTGTACTGGTAAGATTCTACACAAGTATAATATTGTAAGAATATTTTCTTTATACATAATAAGAAAGAACATAGATACAAAGGAAGTGGTGGTTTTATCCCACATTGGGCTTCCTCCTAAAATATTATTTTTCTACATGTGGTGCTTAATTTATGTGATTTATCTACTGTATACTAGATGATTGATAAGCTAATAACTCAATGGTTAAGTTAAATCACTAATAGAAGTTATGACAAATTAAATAAATTGGATATACACTTCTTTCCTTCACCGAAGTTGCCTATGTACAGAACATTCTTAAAGAACAAAAGCATATAAAATGCAGAATATAAAAATGAAAAGTTAATATGAATTAAAATATTGATTAACCCCCCACCAACACCCCCCAACGGTCCCCCATCTTAGTAATTTTCCTAACAAGAGATTGTTGACAAGGGGAAAATGTTGGTATATTTTCCATTGATGTTAAAGGGGGAGAAGTATTCTTGATCAAACAAAAAATAAATAATCTCAAAAAAAAATGCGTGAGGGAACACCACCAAAGAATAAGTGCATCATAGGTTGAGCATCACCCAAAGGAGGAGAAGACAAAGAATAATATGACTCTCACTTTGTTTTTTTTTATCGTGATGTTTTTGTATGATCGTGGTGTTGTCATCATTGCCAAAATAGGAGAATGTTAGAAATATGTTATCATTGATGGAAGTGGTCAAGAAGATGAAAGAAAAAGTAGATATTCTTGCAAGAAGAATGAAGCTTAGCTCAAAGAATGGTAAATGAAAACATGGGGAAGATGCAATGACTTTGAACCCATTTCTAGTATAGAAAATCACCTCAAATGTAGTTGGAACCTACTCAGATGGATACAACTCTGAAAGAGATTCCTAGTGTTATATAGATGCTTGATAAATGCCTCTTAGATTATAAGTTATTTCTTGGGAAATTTAGGTACCCCAAAAGTCAAAGTTTCAAAGTTAATATTGATGAAGAAACAATTTTGGGCAAGCTAAGTATAGTATTGCTTCCAAAAGTGGTGAATAGTTTTAGCTGAGTGAATAACCAACGGTTGGGGTGAGCATAGATAACAATGCGGTGGCAAAGAAAATTTTATTGGCCAAAGGTGGAGCCCACCATACACATATTCCCACTGAATTTTTCCCTAGAATGATAAAAGGTGAACACAAAGGGGAGTGCTCAAAATGATTGAAACCCTAGAGGATGTTAGGAAAAAAATTTAGGGGAAATTTTTCACTAATTGTCTATTTTTTGACATTTTCTAATAACAATATTCACTAATTTGGATAAAAATTTGCATATTTGTTTACATATATATAAGTAAATAGATAATATTGCCAAAAAATTGCCAATTTTAAGAGTAAATTACATGTTTTTAATTGAATAATATCCTACATTCTATATGTATGACTTTTGAAACTAGAATAGTCACCTATGATACTAGAAATGAACATAATATTTCAGTCATTTAAAAATATGCTAGAGGATGTCAACAATGGAAAAGTATTTCATTGGTTGAAGTTTCACAGTAGGTGGTCCCTAGAGCCACATCAACCCATGAGGATCTCCATGGACATGTTAAGGCATGCGTAAATAGGTTAAAACATGGGATAACATAGGGTCAAGAGACATGGCATTACTAGAAGTGTTGTAGCAATAAAATAGTTCGATACCCTTTAAATTTTAATAAAGAAATTCATCGCAAAACCAAAGGTCCAAACCCTTTTCTCTCTCCTCACTAGAAGAGGCGTGGAAATATTTTATTTGTGCATGATCATGTCAACATGATGTTGATATAAGGGACATTTGGAATGCATTTTTTCATTTTTAGGTGGTAGAAGGGGATAAATATATATGTCACACATGTCACCACTAAAATGTAACCATGTGGCATCGATGACGTGAGAACGAAATCACGCTGGAAGGGATTTACGCTAAGGTTTTAAGAGGTTCATAGGCTATGTCATCTAGGATGAACAGGAACTAGGAGTATGTGGCAAAAAAATAACCTTGGTTGGGATTGACTTAGAAATGTAGAGGTGTTTCCCATTGGGACACATCATCTTGGACCAGCGACCCGAAAAGGTTTCAAGTTAGTTGTTGAGCATGGAATCCCCCCAAGGCATGTTTTGGCACTCAAAGCCTGGGTTTTGAACCAATCTTGTTGTAAAGTTATGCAAATTGTGGGTGTGAGGTGTGAAAGTATGATAGATTCATAGGGTTGTCTGCCCTAGTTTTGTAATGTAATGTCGACTGGATAGACCTACCCATGGTCGGTAGACCATGGGGTTGTATAAATAGAGCGAGGCTCTAAGTAGAAGAAAGGAGATAAGAAAAGAGAAGAGTAACAAGACTAAGAGATTGAGTCACAAGTGTAAAGTGTGTCTTTGGGTCGCAGTGTAGGAGAAGGGTCTGCAGATGAGTGTGCAGAGGCCTAGTAGTCTGCAGTTGAGTGCACGAACCCCTGCAGTTGAGTGCATAGGGTGGAGTCGAGTTTCTAACCAAGGAAGGAATTAATAAAGATAAATTTTATCATAACTCTGTGTATTTGTTCTTGGGTTAATGCATGTTTGATATAATTTGCAAATATACAATTTATTTAATGCATGCACCTGTATGAATGGTTTATGTTGTTAAGTATAAATTAGAGCATGCAAGTAGGATAAGATAATGAACTAATATTGGAATACTAGTAAATTCTTGGGTAATAATGTAGAAGCACAATGTTTAGCCCTTGAGTAGGGTTGCACGTAGGCAGTGTATCGAGATGCGAGGTACGAAAAGTGCACGAAGCAACCAGTGTGCAGGGTCAAACCACCGACCACTTGAACTCATCAGAAATCTTCAGGGTGTGGAAACCTAGTTCTAGCATCCTCCCATACTACCTCGAGTGAGACCTCAGTCTGCGCTTCGCAGACTGTTGCCGAAAGCACCAGTAGTACCAGGATCTGTTTGGCTAACTTAACTCTAAACCTGGGTCAGGCCCCAATGAGCCAACAAATGGTTCTGTTGTCAAGACCGGGACCTGCATAGAGATCTCTAATGTTCTATCACTGTAATCTGACGAGGAAAGTAATTAAAGAGTGATTGGACAAAAATATTCACAAGTTCGCGGCAGGAATATAGGAATTCGTAAGTATCGAAGGAAGAGTAGTTAGATTTCTACTTATATAAGGAAATCCACAAAATTTTGTTTGCATCCTTCCCCTCTGGGTTGTACGAGTGGATCGCGAAGCTAGCAGACAATTAGGGAAGATGTAGGTTTGACAAACCTATTGTGTGGACTCTAGAGTTGGTGCATAGATTGGAAGTATCGAAAGATGAGATCACGCGCACTGTGGATCACTGGCTCAATTGAATTATAGGGGGATTTATTACCAAGTTGGTGATAGATACTTCAATCAGCTATACCAAGGTGGAATGATGTTTCCTCAAAGGACCGCGAGGTAAGTATGTTAAATATTTAAACACTTGGATTAAAATGTTATTGTGTGAAAAGTGGGTTATGTGAATAAATTGATATTTGGGGCTACACAAATTGGGTGGATCTACAGAAATGAAGGTAGCACAAAACTAGAAGCAAGACCCTTGATTTCACCTCCACGAGAAAGCAAGGAAGAGCTCATGAAGGTTTCAGCATGAAGTGCGATCAGTTTGATAAAGCAGTGAATTCTGTGCATACCACTTCCACCTACACCATCGCCAATTTCACCATCTTCAGCCCCGTCTTCATCCACACCACCTCCGCCACCACCACAGATCAATATGGCAAGTGCGATAAAATTGTTGGTGCTCAAAGGAGTAGGGAATGAAGATCTAGACCAGTTTTGGTTTGTGGCAAGGGCTATATGGGAAGCACAGGGAGTCACGGATGACAATATAAAGAAAGCAACACTGGTAAGTGCTTTGCAGGATTACACTCTGACTTGGTATGTTAAGCACTCCAATGACAATCTGAATGCAGGGATCGTGGATATCCAAGTTGCGCTAAACAAGGAATTTAGCAGACCAAAGTCAAAGACATTGTCAATCATCAGATTTAAGGAAATGGTAATGCTTTTAGGCAAGACCCCTTGGGAGCTAGATCAGAGACTGAAGGGTATGTTTCGTGAAGCCAACATGACCTTGACAGATGGGAAACACCGCACATGGTTTGTAGCATCACTAACACCGCATCTAAGGAATGCGCTGTCACAGCAGAAGTTGTCTACTCAAGCCAAGGCCTTGGAGATCACAATGAGACTAGACGAGACCTCGATACAAGATCCCAACCTTGGAGTTCAACAGATCCATGCACAGTTGGAAAACTTGTGCATTGGGATGCAGAGTTTGAAACAAGACAGTTCAGCTCGCCCAGAAGCACGCGAGGAGGTATGGTGCATAAAGTGAAAAGGCCAGGGACATGACAAGGACCATTGTCTAGTTTTTGTGAACTACCTAGTGGGAGGAGGACCAATTCCATTGAGATGGGAGGCACAAGCAGGACTGAGCGCGGCACCTGCAATATGGTGTGTGATTTGTCATATAGGAGGAAAGCATGCTACAGATAACTGCTATCTATTACAAAAGTATACGAAGAGTTCCCAATAATTTTTCTGTAATTTCTAAAGGTTAGTAGATAATGATGAGGGCACCTGTAGAAGTTACGAACTGATGATGGATCGAACTCGTACCTACAAAGTTTAGAACAAAACATGGGCCCTCGATCAAAATGGAGGGATGGTGCGAACTGAATTTCAGGGGTGCAGACAAGGTCGAGGTGGAATGGGACCAAGAAGAGGTAGTTGCCAGCTAATTTGTTACAATTGTGGAGGGATAGGGCATTATGCCGGTGATTGTACAAATCCAACGAGAGCGTCATGCTTATATTGTACCCAGTTTGGTCATGAGATAGAGGATTTTCCAATGCTGATAGCGAGGTTGCGTGATAAAGGAACACTCCAACCTCCCCTGACCCAGAACCTACAAATGATGAGGTCTCAGCCACGCGAAGAATACTTGAATGAAAAATTAATGCTCCGAAGTGGTATCATGATAAGAGATGACAAAGGCAAACAACTTGAAGAGAGTGCCTGGGTTCACAAGGCTTCAATAAAGGAACCAAAATTTGATTTGGAGCATGCTAAGGAGATATTCATGGAAGCTAAGAAGAGTTTCTTGGATGCCTCCACTTCAGGTAGTAAAGAAAAAATGAAACCAGAAATGGACCCATCAATGCTCACTACCTCTTTGGAGACATGCATGAAGTTCCTGCATGACAAGAAGGCTATGAAGGGGCTTCAAGAACTCATAACTAGATGTGTTGGGACTGCGCCAAGAAAACCGAGCGTAGTTTAGAAGCTTGGGAAGCACACAACATGAACAGGAAGAGAGATGAGATTGACCGTGCAGATCAGGGAATATGAAATGGATCAAGTGATTTTGGATCTAGGATCAGACATGAACGTCTTGCCAAAGGAGACATGGGAGCGCACTGGAAGGCCTGTCCTGCAATGGTCTCTTATTCAATTGTGAATGGTGAATCAGCAAAAGATCCTACCTATGGGAAGATTGCAAGCAATAACAGTAGATATCAAAGGTACGAGCATGCTTGCACACTTCAAGCTGATAGAGATTGCTGATGACAACAATCCCTATCCTATGTTACTGGGAATAGATTGGGCCAATGACATGAATTGAGTGAAAAATCTAAAGAAGTGCAAGATGATTTTTGAGAAAAAGTCACTGCGTGTAGTGGTACCTTTAGACCCTGCAAAAGGATTGCACTACACAGAGCTGGTGTGCAACTATGATAGAGATGATGATCTTGACTTTATTTACAAGATAACTACGTGGGAGTAAGACTTGGTGAATCCAATAGTGGATGGAAGACTCTCATTGGAGCACGAAAGCTCCTGCACCTCAGATATCGATGAGGAAATAGAACGATGGTAGAACTAGTTACATGAGGTAACCATGCTCAACTGTAACATGATGACAAGGTCACTGCACTGCGTGGCAACAAAGGTAAGAGACCTACCCATGTATGACAGGTTGAGCAAGGTGGATGATTTCCGGAAAAATTTTGAAAGGGATGTGCCGTAACAATAGTGGTTCAATGCTCTAAAATGGGTACTATGTGCTACGCCCGCAAGGTGGTAGGGTTTGCACCAACATAATTTAGAGGACTGGCATAAATGCAAAAGAATGATGCGACTGCGATTTTGGAAGCCTCAAATGTGAATGAAAGAAAAGTATGATGGACGAAACAACCTGCGCGTTGACCTATCTAGACGGGTACAATTGTATGGTGCACAACCTGCATGAAGGCACATCGTCTGCAGGCTTTGAAACACAATCAGCGAGTAGGAATGGGTGAGCAATGGCACGAACAACAACCATGAAGTATGGTAAGACCAAGCATGTAGAAACATATTCACACAAAAGCTTTTGAAAAAGTACATGAAGCACTGAATGCTGTCCACCATGTGAAGCGAACTGACTGGGACCTGCGTATACCAATGTTTCTATGGGCTTATAGGACTAGGTGCAATACCCTGACCATGTGAGCACTTCTGAAGTTGAAGTGTCAAGGAGAAGCTGTAATCCCTATGGAGCATGTAAATCGTAGTCCGTGCATAGCAACACCCATACATACGATGGTTTGTGAAGCCTAAAAAGAAGAAATCACACAGCCACAAGAAACAAAATGCATGGTACTTGAGGAAGAAATCCAATAGGGAAACGTTAGACTCCAAGAACTTGAAGAAGATAGGGTGCAGTTAAGAAATAAAAGCACGCTAGTGGACGCAGAAGTCAAGAAGTTGGAGGACAAGATAAAGGAAGAGTTTCTCATCGAAAAAACTAGGATGGTAAGGCAAGGTGAGTACGATCATATTCACAAGTTTGAGAACTAACATCGTTAATTGATTATTCTGATGCCTTGGCTTGGACCACATATTGCTAAGCATAGTGACCAGGGTAGCACATTGCAATTGATGAAGTGGGCGATGCCGCCATAACAATAAAAGGTTGGGATTCTCTAAAAACCATGACGGAGGACAAGATGGAACTCCACACGGGTGGTGCAGCCACCTGACTAGCCAAGGGAAGGATAGTCTTAGCACTTCAGGTAGTTGGAAGGGGCATGCGATTATAAACCATTCTGCCCGAGAGCTACGCAGTATTGGAGATGCACGGAGAAGAAAAGAGTCACAAGGTCCACAACCACACACGAGGGGTTACGCTATGGCGTGGGTTGGCCAGAAAGTCACTGTTGAAGTCACTATTCATGATGGGATGCTTGACTTGAGGCCAAATGGAATGGACGATAGGCATTTAAGATGCGATTTATGGGTGAGATTTGGGAAAATATATCACTAAGAAAGCATTAATGCACCAGAATTGGGGGGAACAGTCAAATTTGAATTCAAAAAGCACTATAAAATACAAAGGCATGCTAGCAAACAACACTTGGTCATTTGCGAATTTAGTGATTGAGAAAAGCCTTGAGTGTTGTGAGCTGAGCGTTGACTAAGCCCCTGAATTCGCGAGTTCTAGATTGTTAATAGTTATAATGATGACAACTAAGGATGGCATGGGGATAGTAGAGGTAAATGTCGATGAGGACGTGTAGGCCCTAACTGTGGGGGATGTTCCACAGGGTGCTGGGATTGTGGCCAAAATCCTGAAATCACTGCGTACACCAAGACCCAAGAATGACAAACAAGAAATGGCTCCCGTACGTGTGGCCCCATAGAATTCGTTGTGCAGCAAACTATTGATGGAGGAGAAAGGGAAGGTTGTCACTATAGAAACAGATGAAGAAGAAGAAGATTTGCAGGATCTTACCATTATAGAAGAAGAAGAAGATGAAGGCATAGAGGTGGATACTCAGCAAGGGAAGGACAAAGTAATTGAGGACTTGAATGGGACTAAGAGCTTGCTCTAGACCCTACTCCTCCTAGATAGCATTATGTTTGAAGACACACACCTGGTTCGTGTGCCGACCATGAAATATGAAGATTGGGACCTCGTTGACCATGAGAAGTTCCCTGACCTTGAGACAGGAAACCTCATGAAGTAGAACACCGCGGGGGTGGTGACAACATTAGAGCCATGGAAGTGGTCATGTGAGGTGGAGAAGGTCGGGCTGCTGAACCTAGTTTGGGTGTCGCATTTCCACCGCGCCCCAATAACCATTTTCCTCATTAGACAGATACTCTGCCTTGTGCATGATGGGTGCTTAGGGCTGGAGGATCCCATCCCCATCATGATAGACTTGATTCATCACGTCTCCTGGCTTCCATACAAAGGAGAAGACCCCATGAGCATATCGGAAGGAAAGCGCAGTGGTTTGGCCATTACGGAGGCCATGAAGAAGAAGTACAATCTGGAAAAGAAGAAGAAGGGCTATGCCATCTCTAGCATCAAGAACAAAGAAGTACGCGTGGCAACCCAAATTTTCACAGAAAAAGTTATGTGCAAGTGTCACGCAGACGAGGTACCCACATCGGTGGTTGCACTGACGGAGCAGTGCACGAAGGGGGTCCAGTTTAACTAGTCTGAATTCCTCCGCACAAATTTTTTAGAGAATTTCCACGAAGCCAAGGAGCAGGGTAAAGCCTTCCACTATGCATGGCTATTGTTATACATAATGCTCATAATAGGGGAATTACCAAAGAATAGTCAATTGCCCATAATTCACAGAGATTTACTATAGGTCGCGATGTACACTTTTCTTTGGGCCACGAAAGATGTTATAAGGATATGGGACAACAAGATCTTATAGGTGCTCATGGAGATGAACATCCAAATGTGGATCAACCGTAAGCTGCAATTGTCGCCTACGGTGTACAACAGTCTGCGAAGTTGTGAAGAATTTAAGGAAGATATGCATAATATATATATTAGGGCGCGCAAGGATCCGATGAAGTAGTGGACAAAGCTACCCTTTCTAACCACTGGTGATGTCATTTTCAATGTCTTGGAGGCATGTCCACTGGCACGGCATGCCCCAAACATTGCAGGAATCTAGAAGTCTGTAGCGAAAAATAAGAGAGACAATGCCAAGCTACGCATTACACAGTTGGCTGAAAAATGTAGGAAGGAAACATTATAATAATCCATCTTTTCAAAGATCACAAGTCTTTCAAAATAGCCATCATGATTTATGATCCAATTGTTGAATGGTTGGAACAATCTTACTTGGTGAATTGTGTTGCAAGTAACAAGCTTCAGTCCTTCCTCAAACTCACTAAGAAACTTGGTGCAGAAGAAAACACACTAGAAATATGTTTTCGAGGTTTGTTGAAAAACCATAGCCACCGAAAAGGTAAGAATGTGTGTTGGGTTGTTGTGACACATCTTTCTAGCCTTAGGTGAGAACTTCTGTCTCATGTGCAAGTTTGTCAAGTTTTTCAATTTTCTATTGCACACTATTTTTTATCTATTTTAATCACTAGTATTTTTGTGGTTGTAGATCTGGTATGCCTGCGATGGCCTCATTGGAAATTTCATTTTACGTAACCTTGACTATTTAGCATAAGAGTAGTAGTGTTTTCTTTCTTGCTTGTCTTTTTCTAGTTTGCATGTTTCTTTTCTTGATGATTTGGTTTGGTTTGTTTTCATTCTCGCTTTTCTTACTTGTTGTATTTTCACTTTACTTTGCTATTTTTTCTTTGCTTTGTTTTGTTTACCTAATATCATCCTATTTTGGTTTTTTCAGTAATTTTTTCCCTCTACTAAGTTCTAGATTTTGAATGTGTGTGGTTTAGATCCGAGGAATCTTGTGACACTGCAACACTTGGCCAAGTCCTATGTCCATCTTCTCTATGCTTGGTTATAACCTTTGGCCGATGAAGTCTTGATGGAAAATATGAGTCATCTACAATGGAAGCTTGGGTCCAACCATGAACATGTGTCGACACTAGGAAATGCCATGCATGTACTTAGCCTTCTTCTTTATATGTTCAAGATCATCCAACTAGTAGAACTAAAGAAGGGAGAAATCTAAAAAAGAAAACCTATGTCAGAGTTTGTACATTCTTCTCTAAAGGAACAACCTCTTCTACTCTCAATAATTTGGGATCCCTCTTCCACCCCAAAAATAAATAAGTGCTTATGCATAGTCCTCTTTCAAAAATATAAACAGGAAAGAAGAGAAAGGCTTCCCACGTAGAGAGGTGAAGCATGCAATTCCACTAGGGTATTGACCAAGCTCATTGGCAATGGATCAATGTGTGTGTTCATGCATGACACCATTGGGGTACTGTGTAGGCTTGCTGGCATCAAAGAAACACCATAGGTGAAAACTTATACTCTAAAAAAATTTATGCTCACGAGCCAAACCAGCCTTTTTGATTTTGAAACACTGTGATCGAGCTAAAACTTGTTTTTTTGTTTGATTGAGGTCGAAAAAGGTGAACCATGTTTGTCCATGGAGTAAGTGGGGAAGTTGAAGTAAACCACACAATAAATCAATACTCCCTGACAAACCAAGGCCCTATACTGTCAATGGGCCAAAACAGAGAAGCTCATATTCAACCAATGTGTCACCAAGTGTTGTAGCGGATGCAACACCCTCCAAAATTTTGGCCTGCATCCAATTTCGGAGCCTTCCTTTGTTTTTTTCCTTGATTTTTACAAACACTTGGGCTCATCCCATGAGGTCATGTCAACTCTTTGCACCCTCCTCGCTTGACCATTCACCAGACATCTTTTAGTATACTGATCATAATGTAATGTTTGCAGTCATGTTCTCGATACATTGAAGGTTTGTCTTCATGTGTAAAGTTTTGTTCACTATGTAACCATCCATCTTACTCACCTATGAATTTGTATGCAATGTTGAGTAAGTGTCATCGTGGTCATTCAACAATCTATCTCAAGTGTCTCACTTGTTGCTCGCACTCGTTGGCTAGTCACACTGAGCATGTTGTCTTGCTAGTTCGAGCTGTCTTTTCATCGAGCATGTTGAGTGTGTGTTCGCAAGGTCATGCATGCACGAATTCAATCGCTCATACACTTAGTCATTTTTCTTAAATTCTATTGACCGGACCACCCTCCAATAGTCAGACCTCCATTGCGTTGCACTACACAGTTTGAACCCTTAGTGATCATGTACTTGTTATACTCCTATAGTAATAGGTGTCATATTTCATGATTTACTGATTGATCTCTATAATATGTTCATCATTTCCTTGTTGTGAAGGTTTCCATATTATAAAAAAAATATATATGAAAAGAGGGCCTAAAAGAAAAATCAAAGGGTGAAAATAATAAATGGTCAAAAGAAAAAATAAAAAGAAATGAACCCCAATAAAAAAGACTAAGAAAGTGTGCAAGTCCAAATGCCACTACTATTTCATTTTTGAAAAATAAAGCATTGTGTGCAGTCTATTAACTTCATGCCACAATTGGTGAATGGCCGAACAACTCAATCTCGACCAATTCATATATGAATTTCATGTTTTAGAGATAGAGAATAAAAATATGACCAAATTGTTTAATCTTGGTAGACAAGTAGATAGGTAGAGAAGCAAAGGAGCTCAACTGTTTAATCTAAGCCCTTGGAAGAACTAAGTGTAGACTTAGATAGACTTATCATGCAATGAAAAGAAAATTGATGAGGTTTTGTCAATCCAAGTGCACCCGAGTAAAAAGAAAAAATGTTAGGCAAAGTAGGCTGGGTAGGCAGTTTTGGTGTTGCAGAATGAGACTTGTGATTGGTTTTATCTCTCAAAGCATTAATTTTACCTCTATCACAAGTGCCATGGAAAATATTTCTCTAGGAGCAGCTCAAGTGAGGCATGTCTAACTCCCCTTCATCTGTTTCCCCAATCATTTGCTAATTCACCCCAACGGTATTAAGATTTTCTTAATATCACTAAAAACAGTTATCTCATTTCATCAACATTTGCCTAAGTGAATCCACTTTTACTTAGGGAAATGGAAAAATTCTCCATAAAAACCGTTTTTGTAACCTAGGCCTAAGTCTATCACTTAGTGCTTTTTCATTTACATTTCTTTCATATTGACAAATTAACTTTATTATATAACTGCCTTGTAAATGTTGCCCTACCAATATTATGTATATATAACATAAAAACCCTGCAAATATTTAAATATCCCACCCTTGGTCGATTACAACCATATTACTGTTTTAATAAAGGGGTTAATGGTTCATTTGGAACCTTTAATAGCCTTCCCACCGTGCAAATAAAGGGTTAATCAACCTCCATTTGATTAATAATTGACCAAACCTACCCCGCTAACAGATGAAAATTACCCCAAAACCTTTAAAAACTTTAATTTAATGTGTCGGCCCTGCGCGTTAACATTCCATCATCTCCATTTAGTGCCATCCATCAGATCAACCACCTCGCCATCCGATGGCCGATATTCATTTCATGACCCCCCTTGCCTCCAAATGTTAAGCCACAGGGAAATGGTGGTTTTTCTCCTGTACAGTGGACACGCATCGCTCTCCCGTGTTGTTCGCTGCCCCTCCACCCGAAATTGCCCAAGCCCAAAAGCGGTGCAGGCAAAACAGCTTACCACCCTCCCGCTGACCATTTGTTGATGTCACTTGCCATGTCACCATATGTACTGGTAGGTCACCTACCACGTCATCTGTATCATACCCTCGCTGACATCATGCTGACATCATCCATCCTTTCAATTAAAATTTCCCGCCAAAAATTCTTTTTGTCGAAATAAAGGGAAAAAAGGTCATTTTGCTATGTTTTTATTTGCGAACAGTGCTCCCGGTATGATGTATGCTGAGGTCACATTTCTAATGCTTCAACCACCTCCAACCAAAAAAGTTATATCGGCTAGCTCCACAACCTACCACTCAACCTACGCAGTGCAATCTTTCTCTTTAAAAAAGTTGAAATCAAACAAAGTGATTCCCAAGCTCGCAAAAGAGAGAAACAAGGATAAACAGGGATATTTTGTTACCCCGGCCAGTGGAAACCTATAGAGACATGAATTACAAATGAAAGGTGGTGAGAAGACATGTTGTAGTCTTGTTTTTGTCAGATCAGTGATAAAGAGTATCAGTTCAAGCATTAAAGAGTATCAAATCACAAGTCAAAGTGTATCAGTGCAGAATTAAAGGAAAATCAAATGAGAATTAAAGAATATCAGAGCCAACTAAGAGAAGCAGATCAAAAGTTAAAGAAAAGTTAATACAAACAGTCGGCAAAGAGCTACAAAGGACAGCTGCAAGCCGAACCCTAAAGAGCCAGCTCTAGCAAAGCATAAGTTAGTTGTTTCTACTTTGCTTGTAAAATACTTTAGGTTAAACTTAGATATTATCTCAGGGCTTTTATGAGATATCTATTGTATATATTTTTTTGTATAAATACCCCCTTCATCAGAGTTTTGAAGAGGTTCGGTATGTGTAGATTTCCTTAGGCTTTGTTATAATACTGAACTTTTGGAATAAAAACGTTGTTGGAATCAAATTGTTGTCTGGCCTACTAGATGAGGAATTCAAGCAGAGGACCTATTACAGAATTCTTGAATCAAACTCTAGATTAATAAGTCCCCTATATCTTATGTTTTACATTTTTCATGTTTATTATGTCATCTATGTTTCATAATCTGAATGATAACGAGAAAGATTAATTTAGAATTTGCTTAACTACACTCTGTTTTTAGTCTTTATTATTCTTTGTGTTTTCTTCATAATTAGAATAAACAATGAATTCTTAATTGCTCTTGTTTCCTGATTCTCTCATATTGGTTATGTGATAAAGATTTCTTAAATGCTCTTTGTTGGTAAGCATCCATTTTCCCTCTTTCAATATGCTGAAGGATTCTTAACTGCCCTTCACCCATTTGAGTCCATTCCATCTGATTCCATCCTTTGAATTGTTCCATGTTTGAGTACCTTGCTTTGTGATGCCATCCTCTATTAGAAACCGAATTCAGAAATCCATCTTCTTTGACTCCATCATGCCCAATGGACTGAACTGCTCAGTTTACCTCACTGTTCTATTTGAATCTCACCACCCAAAATCAAAACAAAACCCTTGTACTTCATAACTAGCAAAAAACCTTCAAAAAAAAAGGTAAATCATATAGAGAGAGCCCTCTCTAGATGCAGATTGGCTAGAATCTATATCTAAAAGATTGGTCTATGGTTACCTCGACCGTATTCCCTTTCTTACAACTTTTGGGAACAACCTGAGTGATAATAGTACTGTTGGCCATAATTTCTCAAAGCTTGTGGTTACCTCCCAAGCAGTCTACATTGTGCAATCCTAGAATCAACCCAATTGACTATCACCTACAATGGCGCAAAATTTACTCAGGAAGCCATCTCAATTTGTGCTTCCCGCAAGAAAATATGTCAAGCTTCCCATTGGTCAATCAGAGAGTTTGACTGGGCAATGACCCCAAGCTTCACTCCTCCAAAAAATTGAGCAGAAGCTATGAGCATTCCCACCTATGCTGATTGAATAAATTGTGCAGACATGAAGGATAGGTACCCAGTGCCTTTCACTACATTGTCCCCAAAAATTGTGCAGTTCTCTCTACCAATCCCTCTATCAGTTGGCTTGTTGCTCCTGCTAGAAACTACACATTATTTGTGGCCTATCCTTGACCTGCCCAATACCCCGCTCAGCCCAAAAACTATACAAACATGTCCTATAGGCTAGAATCTAAATTCTACGTAGTTTTGGCTCAAGCTCTCACAGCCAACTGCAAACCTCCTCAAAGAATCTGCACAATTTTCACTGCTAGTATCCTCCTTGTTGACTTCCCTCCCTCCGGGAATATTTGCACAGTTCTACCCTCCAGCCGATCCAGAACTCATAGATGGTCCATGTTGTTCTAGACTTCTCATCTTAGCCTCCCAGTGACCTCTGCAAAATTTTCCTTAACAGTGCCTAGGAGCCTGCAGCCTAGCCTGAAATGTGCTTTGCGCAGATTCAGAGCCTTGTCCTATATCTTGGTCACCTACACCAAAAACGAAAGATAATGGATCATGGTAGACTATGAGATTTCTGGATTTGATGTCATCTCATCATGGGTGATTGCAGATATAGGTACATTGATGAGACATGGCGTAATGATGAACAGGACAAACAAGGAGCGCATGCTAGGAGACTTGTTTGCAAACAAATGAACACATGAAAAATGTTAATTACAAGTGAAGAAGATATATTCACATGCAACATCAAGTGAACACCAAGACCATCGATAACTACACACACTTTTCCATTCAGATTTGATGCCATGATACACCATGAGCACACCCATCAATCATTAGCGCTGCAACACGACATGGACACCACCATCAGCATGAACATACTAGAACTATCGTGTCAAGTCATGTCATGAGTCATCTCGGCCACATCATTATTGTGGGCCATATTATTGTAATCAATGTAATGTAACGTGGAATTCCAAGAGACCGACAAGTAAAGTTTAAGAGTCATGTATAGTTGAAGAGTCATGTAAGTCAAACAATCATGAGAGAAGTTGAACCGTCACAAGGGTTAGTTTAACCCTTGGTTATATGTACACCTCATTTGTACATGCAAAGGAATTTTCACCTTGGCTCCTCCCACATAGCCTTGAGAATCTATAGTGTTTTCTTTGAGGAGCGAGCAATGGCTACAACGCCCAACTATCGAGGTTAGTGATGTAATGGTGTACAGATGTGTCTTAGAACTTTTTCCTAGTTGAGAACTTGTTATCTTGGCATCCTACTACAAATTTATAGGAAGGCGGATTATCCCTGAAACATTTGCAATCCCATTACTCTATGACTTGGAGATAGAGAGAGGAAGAACCTACAAGTGGATGTAAATCACTAAATCTAAGAATGTGGGAGATGTGGGCCTCATGGAAGACAAGGTCATTGAAATTGGTAATGAATTAAGTGATTTGAGACTGAGGGGGTCCATTATGAAGGAGAATATTCAGGAAGAAAACACTAGGTTTAGAGAGAGGATATAGGAGAAAGAAACACAACTTTCCACCATGGAAAGTCTCTCTATGGAAGCCCTACAATGTAGGAAGCAATCAAAGTCTTATGTTGTCCTTCTCAAAGGACAATGGTTGTGGTTCCAAATAAAAACTCTAGCACAATATGAATCTTTGCATTTTCAGGCCTACATGTAGTTTATTGAGTTTTGAAACCAAACAAACATGGAAGAGAGGGAAAAATCAGTATAATTTTATATGCACAATCTCACTTTAACAAATCTGAATTTTAGGGATCACAATTCAATATTGGGGGTTATGCAGTTGATGCCTTTATCATCTTGGATGACTCATGAGGAGACAAGAGTTGAGGAGGTGAAAAAGGTAATGGCGAAGGAGGGGAAGGAATCATTGTATATCATAGCAAGGCTAGTGAACCCTAAGGTTGTCATTAGCAATCATAGCCTCATCTCCAATGATCTTTCTCTAGCACTCAAATACATTGCTACCTAGGAGCAAGTGATTCTATGTTTTGAAGACACATTTAGGATGTTGGAAACATAAAGCTTGCAATCCTACCAGAGAAGATGACATGCCTTACTATTACATGTCGTTTTTTCGCATTAGGCAAATGACAATGAATCTGGATCTTTCGTTATCCATCAAAGTGTTCCAAATAATCCCCCTACAAGTTGAGAACCTAAATAATCCCTAAGAGAATGAAATTCCTGGATTACAAGGCCCAAAAACCTATTTTTCATTGTATGTGTAGTTCCCTACCTAGTTTTTGCACATACACAGACTTGACCATTAAAGTCAGCATAAAAGTGTGCTTTGCCTTACACTATGGCATGTGAACATGAATCAACACAAGTGAAAAATAAAAATTAAAGTATAGAAGCTTTGTTAGTTAAATCTTTCCCAACTAACAACTTCAAATTAATGCTTTCTCAAGCCTAATTACTCTCAACATGGAGCTAATTACCTCTCTTTGAGGATCCCCTATCCCACAATTGGTGGATCTCATTCATTAGGAAGAGGATCCAAAACACCCTCCTCTTGGCCTATGAATCAAATTCAAGCTAGAGGGTTGGGGAGGACCACTGAAGGTAGGAATATGCTGCAGAAATAAGGCTATAAGGCTTTTCATCCAAGGAGAAGGTTGGAGATCATGGGAAGAGGCTTGTGATATCAAGGCAAACAGGCTGTAATCTTGTTCTCCTTTTAATTCAATTAAAATATATTATTATTTCCTAATCATATCTATTTGGATATTATTTCTGAGATTCCTTGATCACTCACATAGTTTATAGTGGGTTATTGATTAAAATTGTGATGTATGTTGAGTTAAGAACTTCATTTAATTTTGATCCTATATCCTAGATGCTTCTATCCTTTGTGTATTTTTTATTATTAAGAACTCATTTCAAACATCATGGAGAAGCTGTGGAAATCACTAGAAAGGCCTCTAAAGCATCAAGGAGAAGTTAGTTGTGGAAGGCACTGAAAGGACTTCAACAGACACTTCAGTAAATCAGTAAGTGACTCCTCGCATATTACTTGTTTCAATTAGTCATAAGCTAAGGAATGGTGGTAGTTCTTTTCTTGTTTGTTACTAGGATTCATTTGAGATCTAGGGAGATCGATCTTGTCTACAAGAAGGATTAGTCTACCTAAACAATCGGCGACCATACTGTGGAACATCACATTCTCCATCATCTTTATGTTTTGATGTTTGAACCTTTTTATTATAATCGTGTCTAAGCGTCTAAAAGGTATTGAAAATATGCATTTTGTGATTTGTTTGGCATATTTTTATTTTTTCTAAAAAACTCCTGAGGTATGCACTTTATCTTTATCCACAGAGTGTACTTGTGTTCATTGAGCCTTTAGAAATAGTGCTTATGCGCATTGGATTGAAATATTTCCAGCACACATACCTGAAATTTTTGAAAATTTGAGTTTTACTTTAACTAACTCCAGGAACATTAGTTTTTTATGCTTGATTACACTTCTTTATGCCTTCTAAAATTGTTTGTCAGCTCTATTCAGTGTTGTGAATGATTCTTCTTAAAAATTTCATGTTTTCACATATAAGGGTAAAAGCTTCATCTGGTGTGTTATAGATCAATGAAAATAAGATCGGTTGGTCTTGGTTTTCTATCTTCCTATCTCTCTTATTTCAAACATATTCGATCTTGTGTTTAGTTTATTCCTTTGTGAAATATTGTTTTGTTAATGAAAAGAAATGATTTTTGAGAATGAGTCTTTTTTATGTAAGTGCTTCTTTTACTAAACTTGAAACAAAAGCTATACTTCTTTCAATGTTGAATTTTTTTTGAATTCTACTCTTCACAACATTAAATTCATAGAATTCATCAGAATAAATTCATTTTAAGTTTTGATTGGTTTCCTTGCACATTTTGAAAATTTTGAGTGATTGTATATTGAAGGAAAATTTCATGGTTTTTCAGTTATTGGAAAAATTGAAATTTTAAAGGTTAATTTCTGAATTTGGGTCATTTGAAACAAAAAATATTGCATTCAAGAAAAGGGATATTGGAATATTAAGAGTTTTTTCATCTCCTTTGAAAAATTGAAAAGACTCTCTCATTATTTCAGTTAGAAATTCCTTGAAATGAAAATATCACAATACCATGTTTGATTGCATTAAGGTTTTTTTTTAGGTCATAACACCATTAGTTTCACATCCATTTACCATTTTAGTAAGTAACAACTTTAAAAAACAAGTGCTAATAAAATCAATCTAGAATTTTTATTATCTTAGGGCTCTTTTCCACCTACATTAGATCAGTTTGAAGGACTTTGGAATAGGGAAGTGAGGTAACTTTCCAAATATGCAAATGAACATTACAATCTTGCGATATGGAGTAAATCCATTTATTACAGTTTGACTCTATTAGCACCTAAATCTGCCTTAGGCTGAAGGAAGGAAAAATTCAGGGTAACCACAAACCATGCTCAGTCTAGTAGCTAGCCCTACCAGAACAAGAGAGGGCTCTCTCCGGGTCACACTCAGTGAATAAATAAACGATACGGTCTAAGATGACTTACAGTGAAATATTAATTTTCGGCTAGGTAAATAAATATGGAAACAAGAGGCAAATTTTGATAAATGACAAAGTTTCTGGGATGTATGGGACCACCGAACAGTATGAGCAGAGAATTTAACACAAAGGCACATATTACTTCGTGAGGCAAGACAGGCGGAAAGTCTAGCAATTAAACTTGAAATAATGCGAAATGGAAAGATTATTTAGGAGGGTGAAAAGGGCATAAACACATGAATCCTTTTCAACAGAAGAAGAACACAGAACATGAAACTTTCCCACAGGCAGAGCAATAAGCATGAATTCTACCTTATCTTACTTAGAAAATTTCACTGGAAATGAATATGAATGAACTATGAAACATAACGAAATACATATGAAACATAAAGAGAACACATTTGCTACACTCACACCACATGAATCTCATGAACCAGAGCCGCTGCCTTTCATTAATTTTCTGTCAAAATATACAATGAAGAACTGAGTTTATCTCCCACAGTCTCCCAAAAATTACAACCAACCCTTTGCAAATGGTTTTCATACAATAAATAGACTATGCCATGGGGAAATAGAACGACCCACAGTTGGGGAGTTTTTCAAATCATTACAAAATGGAAATGGAAAGCCAACCATTAGTGACAGGTGCAGCATTACAAAAATGACAAATGGCTTGGGTGACTGCACGCCTTCCTTTGCCACTTGGATAGAAGCCAACCTTTAGTGAAAATATTCTTTAAAATTTGCATTAGGTGCCAAAAAAGTGTAGCGTAAATGAGTGGTCCCACTTGGAGAAAGTCGTGAATCAAAATGTCGCGGAGCGGAAGTGATTTTGGCCTTTTGGTCTATATGCGCTGCACCCAAATCTATATACACCACACCACTTTGGAGGCGATTTTGAGGTACCTGATGGAGTCCAATTCTGCCCAAGTGTGCTTGTTAAAAACCCCTTCCTGTCTACTTTCCAACCCAAGTGGAATTTCTGAATTTGGTGCTCATTTGCCCCTCCAAAACTTCATTCTCCCAAGAATGCTTCCTGTGTGTCAAAATAGGGGCAGAGAGATCATGTTTTGAGTGTTTTTGACCTCCTGGGGACTCAAAAATTTCCCAAACTTCTTGGCCATGCACCATTAGTCATGATTTTTCATGTTGAATCCAAAATGCAAACCATTCTTGATTTGGAGCTCCCAATCCTAAGCGTCGCGCCAGTGGCGCAGCGCACAGGGAGAAAAACCCTGTTTTGTGCACAAAAATTTGTCATGTGACCAAAATTGCCCCAAATTTTTTGAAATTTGGGTTGGAGGATCCCTACAAAGTGCTATGCTGGGCCACAGAGGCTCTAGCCAAGATTTGAAGATAATATTTCTCTTTTTGCCTCTTTTACCTTTTTGTCGCTTTGCTCAATTTTGTCTTCAAACTCCTTATCCGAGCCTTTGAGCTCATGTTCTGTGCCCTATAGTGATAAACCATCCACCTCAATATGGTTTTGTTCTTTTCAGCCTTATCTAGCACTCTCTCAAGGTGGATGTTGATACACTCGAGCCAAGACTCTCGGTCATTGTTAATCTCTTGCTCTAATCGAGTGAGCTCAATCCTCCTATGTTGGGCAGCTTGGCAATTCACATGGATGTTTTGCAGCTCCATGATCTCCTGCTGGTCCTCGAGCGGTTTTTTCCTCTACTCCAAATACCTGATAATCCACTTAGCCCTCTCCAAATTGAGAGACAAGGTTTGGATCTTTGTTTGCTGCTCCTGGATGGTCCTCCTAAGTTTGGCACTCTCCACATCTGTATCATCATCATGAATGAGGATGAAGTCGGCCTCTTGTTCACCTGATGGCTCCTCGTCATGCATGGGCCTCTTGTCCTTGTCCTGTAGCTATGTTTCCGATGTCGGAAGTGAGGCTGCTTCCACCCCGAGTATAGATAACACTTGCTTTGCTGCTGCAAACAAATGTCTACTGCCTCTCTAATATGTGATGAATACTGGCATAGTAGTGGTCTCATGGTGCTCATACTGATGAGAAGGACCACCTATCTCATGTTCAACCTCTGATAATACCTGTGAAGTGTTGAAGAGGTCACGAGAGATGAAGTCATCCCAAGTAATGCCCTGTAATCCCAACTGATGAACCACAAAAATTTTAATAAGAGAAAAGTGATAAACATTGTTAAGTTGCTGTTGAGAGGTCTTGTGCTGCATGAAGGTGCTCATCCTCTCTATGTTCCTGCAAATTTAATATGGGGTGTTCATCATCCGTACCCTCGTAAAGTGCATGAGCAACCTGATGTGATAGGCATATAAACGAGAGAACCTCCCCTCACAACTGAAATACTTCATGAGTGGAGCATATTCATCTTTCAAATATCAAAACAGAAAGACTCTTTGGAGCTGCCTCAAGAAACTGGCCTTAATGTAAGGCTCATAATGTTGTCGATCAACCTTCTGTTTCTTGTGCCACTATTCTCCAACATTCGGTATGTCGGTTGCTAGTGAGATAGTTTCAGGTGTCAGTGTGAAGGTGACCGCGGCTAAGATAAAGTGATCTTCATGCAAGTGAAGCACAAAAAGACAAGCCAACTCATGATGAACTTGAACACTAGCCACCTTTTGACAAAACTCAAAACATGATAGATTCTGGAAACATGACATAGCAAGAGGGCAGGACTGGAATTCTGTGAGTGTGGTTGGTTCATCCCTCACATGTTTGCCACTTTTATGATGTCTCTAGGGAGCCTATTCCTCCGAGGATGAATCACTTTGGGTTTCCATTTCATACTCTGATGAATGCTCAGATGCCATGACTGCTGTGTATGGATTGTGCTTAGACTACCCTTTGATGATGGTATGAAACTATGTGTTGATATGATCTCTGCCACCAAGGGGAACAATGCAAAAGGGAGTGTTAGGAAGGGGAATAATATGATGGGATTAGAGGTTATGGGGAGAAATTTTGTTTAGGGACGTGTAGGAGGGTTTGGGGATTTTTATAAGGTAGGGTTTTGGGGTTTATACTTGAAAATTGAATGGAGGGGATAGGGAATAGGGGTTTAGTATTGTTTTAGGGTAGGGAAAATAGGGAAAAATGGGATAGGGGGGAAGGGAACAATGGAAAGAAGGGGAAAAATGAGAGGTGAAAGAGGAGCCTTGGCATCAACACAATACATTTACAACCCTAGAAACAATGGTTTTGATGATTTCAAGTGGTAGCGTTTATGATTTTTTATTCCAACTATCAATGGTCATAAACCACCATCATGTTCACAAAATTTGATGAGCAAGCCAAGATATAGACCCTACCTGTCAATTAGAAGGGTTTCAAGGCGGTTTGTTGCAAATTTGCCACAAATTCGAGCCTTTGTGGGTGTGCACCGCACAACAAACCTAGTGCGTCGCGCTCTGTGTGTTCACCGCGCCTGTGTTAAATTAACATTGTGGGGTAGCGCCCTGTGCGCCGCGCTCCTCTGTGTGTGCGTCGCGCCCTTGAAAACACCTCCAAACTCACTCAAACACGTGCTAGCTTCTCTCAATCACCTTGAAATGCTTTATCTCCACCTTGGTATGCAAAATGACTATGTTTCTTGTAGAAATTCTATATAAAGGCATTTGGAGTCATGGGTTTGATTTTTGTTTCTTCAAAACCCACTTTGCTAATGTTTTGTTTTGGCACTTTTTCCCTGATTTAATGCCACTATGTATTTTACTTTTCCCTTTGAATTTTTAGCTAAAATGATGAAATTTTTTGGCACCTTTTGTAGAGGTTGTTGACATGGCATTTGGCCAAGTAAACCATGACTGCACCTGAAGAGATCAACCGGAAACGTTTTTGAAAATTATCACAAATGACACACTGTTTGACTTTTCTTCAAAATAGAGTTTTGAAGAACAATCGTAATCTGTCAAAATGACAATGAAAATATTTGAATCACAACTTTGTAAGGACCTTCCTCTAGCCTGCATGGCTTTATTGGACATGGTTGAAGACCAAATTGACTAATCCCTAGACCTAATGACTGAAAATGACTCTTGTCCATTAAAGGATCAAACATTGACTGTCATGGACTTTAGTGAACATTGATGAAAAGATCTAAGCCAGCAGGTGCCAGACATGAGGGGAAATGACTAACAAGACCTTTTCCGTCAGATTATGGCATGCTCCCAGCAGAATGCAGCTGAGTGAATGGAGCGAGACACCTAAAAATAAAATGCAGAAAGAGTTTTGATCTCTGATGGAGGACTGACAAGACTGACTCTAACAGACTCTAAAAAGCTCCCCTTACAAAGGAGTTAAGCATGAGATCATATCGAACCCAGTGGAATGATTGGCCCCACTTCATTAGTTGTGCTAGAATGATTTTCATATATTAAAAATGGTGTTCAAAGGTGCTTTGGAGTCACTTGGAAGTAATCCTTGGATTAACGAGGTAGAGGAAATTCTAAGGGAATTGAGCGTTGTTACTCCACCCTTGCGTGTACGTCAAGTCTGTTATTCCCCCCCAAGGTTAAATTGTCTTATGTGGTAACCTTAGATACCATAATCTTAGGTTTATTACCAAAGGTGATGAAGCAGGGAAGCCTTTATTGTACATTGGACATAAGTTGGCTAGACTCACTTGGAATGTTTTGGAGGATATTCTTTGCTCAAGATGGCACAAGTGAAGATTACTTGCACTAGATCATGTACATTAAGTAATTTTACAGTGTAACTAGTTCCACCCACTATATCTTTAGCCACATTTCACTTTCTTCTCTGCAACATTGGATTTCATCACCAGCTAGTGATTTCATTATGAAAATTTTGTTTGCATCGTTTGTTTCCTTAGATTTACTAGCGCATGCTATTTTCATGTTTTTACTTTTTAGAGACATTAGGATTGGATTCTGAATATTAGTTTGGATTCTTTATAAAAATCCATCGTGGATTATTCACTAAGACATTTATGTAGAATGGAGGGTTTATCCCCTAAATGTACACCTATTCAATTGGAAAAGATTAAATCTAAGAAGTCAACACCAACAAGATTTGGAAACTCAGAACAACCTGAAACATATACATATTTAGAATCTAAGATAGTTGAAACTAAAGTGTTTCAACCTCACGAGGTAGAATCACACTTAGCTCAATCTGGTCCAGAAGTTATCAAAGTTATTCAAAGAGAATCTGACACCAGAGAAGTTTGAGACACGGAACTAACTGAAATAGAAGTTAAAGAACCAAAGTCTAATAGTTCTCAACCTAAATCACCTTCAATTGTTATATCTCCTACTCCTAAACCACCTTGACCTTGAAGGAAATTCATAATTACAACTGGACAACCTCTTTCTTTAATTATTATTAAAGATGTACTAGAAACGAGGATTAAGAATCACCATGTACTGGTCGTGGGAGGAAATTGCATTCCATTACCACCAAATCATTTTTTTTGGTCCTTTTGCAAAATGGGGCATTAATTTCCTTTACATGTAACCCTCACTCGACCAAGGGACCTTGGTACATTATCCTAGCAGTGCATTGTTTTACAAAATGGGATAAGGCGATGCCTACATATAAGGATCATGAAGAAATGACAGTTATTTTCTTATTAAATCATGTGATTTCTTGCATCATGGCAGTTCTACTCCATATTACTCATAGGAAAATGGCCAAGTAGAATTTGTTAACATTTTTTTGAATACCATGGTTAAATGGATTGTCAGAATTCATAAAATAAATTGGCATTCGATGATTTTTCCATCCTTGTGGGCATATTGTACCTCAATAAAAACTTTAAACGGTTTTACTCCATTCTAGTTGGATTATCGTATGGAAGCAATCTTACCTATTGAATGTGAAAAAAAGTCATTAAAAGTGGATATCGAATTATTTCCATCCACTTTTGCAAAGGAGGAATGCTTTTGTACTTAGCATGACTAGATGATACTCATCGTGATGTTTCTTTGGATAGTGAGTCTCAGAAGAAACACGTTAAGGCACATTTTGATCAAAATGTAAATACTTGCTCATATTCAGAAGGTGTCCTAGTCTTGGTTTATGATCAAGAGCATGATAAATTACATGTCGGTAACTTGGAGCCCACGTGGCATGGTCCTTATATTGTAAATCGTGTATTGGAAAAAGAGGCCTATCAGTTAGTTTATTATTGTTGGGGTGCAGCTTGATTATCTTTTGTATTCAAAGGTCTTAGTCGGATGTATACCCCAGGAAGATTGTATATCCCTCCACAAAGGGGGTTGCAAGGGAGATTTGTCCCCCCTACACGGGCTTGAGGGCACCGATCCCCCCCAACTGAGGGGTCTGAGGGCCAACGGTCCCCCAGCAAGGGCTTGGGGGTAGCACCCCCGAAGCTAAAAACAAATGTAAAATTGCCTTGTAAAAGTCTAGTAATTTCAAGTCAATGTGTGGCATTCATTAGGCAGATGCTCTGAAAGTAGAATTTATATATAATTTATGGTGTTTTTCCCTAGAAGGCAATCCCTCACTATATATGAGGGAATTGTATTGCGTCTATCATATCTGTATTCTGAGTGAAGAAAAGAGAGGAGATTGAGAGCGAAGAGGGTATTACAGCAGATATATTGGAAGTTGTGTCTCTTCAGTTTGTTGAATAATATAATAAAGGAAGGACTAGTTTTTTCTCTGTGGACGTAGCCCAAACTAGGTGTACCACATATATCTGTGTCTCTCCTGTTTTATGTGTTTTCTGTGTTTATATTTCTACAATATTTTATGTGTTCCATTTCTCTGTAATATATAATTTTCTAACAATTATGATGAAAATTCTTTGGGAAATCCCAGAAATGGTCTTTACCTAAATAAATATTATGCTAAATTCACTCCATGAAGACTTTGTATATTGTTGTTTTGATATTTTCATATGTGTGTGAAAATTTTAGCATAATTTTACAACTTTCTGCTACTTCTCCTTCTTATCTTGTGTTACACTTTATTTGCAAATGTAGGTGATCCCTGAAACTTACATTAGCTTTCCCAATGGTACTAATCATAGTACTTGGAATTTGTCTTTCATAAATTGGGCTATTTATTCACCCACTGATGAGTTAGTTTCTATTCATGGAATATGTGTTGGTCAAAAATTGAATAACATTGCAGAATATAGTGCAGTTATTGAGCTATTATCTCATGCCATTTCATTTGGTATTTGTTGATTGATTATTAGGTTAGATTCTCAAAACATAGTATTACATTTAAATGATTTCTATTTAGTAAGAAGTTCCACAATGTTAAGAATGTTTTTACTGGTTCGTCTCTTGGAGAGAGAAATTGATTACATGAAATATCAACAAATTCCAAGATATTTAAACACATTAACTGTTGCATAGGCTATTTATGTGTCAAATTGACATTTGTAACATGTGTAAGAAAGAAAAAACAATATTCATCCACAAATTGCGCAATATAAACTGAGATGATAGTAGTAGTTTTAATTAGTCAAAATGTCTGTAAAAGGTGTGGCTTTACAAAATGTCATCTAATACATGAGGCCCTGTGGACTTTATTATCCAAACATTCTGATACATCAAAAAACTAAATCTAGCCCTATGACTAGAAGTTATGCATGATGATCATGGTATTAGACGATAATGTGAGCTACTCATCGTAGCAAATGACTAATCAATCCAGTAACTACCATAGTATGCCTATAGTAATGGAGAGTCAAATCATCAATCCCAACATCTAGGATATCTAGAGTCAACCTCTCTAGGTTGTGCTCTAGCTTAATCAAGCCTCTAATGTATAAGGTTCTATACTGTAGGAGATGTTGGTTGCTCACTGCATTTGTTGAATCGGCATAGTCCAGCTAGTCTCATCGGGTCCACATTTTCATGATTAGTTTAGATAGTTAGTTTTGGATGCTAAAGAACAAAAAAAAATTGAAAAACATGAAAACAACCAAAATGTGAAATTTTTACCTGAGTCACCCCGTCTAGATTCTGGCAGGGAGTGGGATGTATGTATCACGAGTGTAATCCATGCCTGCATATGGAAATTCTTTAATCATGATTATCTGACATTCCATCCAAATAAATCAAGAGTATATCTCACTATTGGGTCATCACCACCATCGTGGCATGCCATCAACATAACCCACTTTAGCATATGAGGATCTTACAATCCTCCTTCATCTATGGACACTTATGGGGAAAGAAGAGGGATCCTATCTAGATCAAAGGAGATCACAGTGGCACCATACCCAAAGTTTGTAAGTTTTCCAGTTTTCACTCTAGTTAGTTTCCATTTGAGGTTGGAAACAACTCCTTCACACCAGTTGAATATGGTAGGTTGTGAGAACCCTACTTGGTGAGTAAATGAAGTGTTGCGCTTCCACATAATCATGCAACAATAAAAGAAATAGTCCTCAAAGGAATCTTCTCAATGGTTTTGATATCAATTCATCTGTCTTTGAGTTCAAACCCTGGAAAGAAATGTTGCAGTAGGTAAGTGGCAGTTGTTTCTCCACCTCATATGTTCCCATATAAAGAAATATCAACTCTATGGCATGAAATAATAGTTAAGAAATAGATGTCATCTACATGTATGGTGAGTCTATGGTCTCCATTCTGAAATAATTCTTCCTTAACATTCCAAACTCTCACCATCGATGTTAGCAAATATAACTGAGCCTTCATGAATGGGATCACAAAAAAATTATATAGGAAAAGAATCTCAAAGCCTGCAATGTTTCTAGATGATTCAAAGCTTCTACATCATGTTCTTCATGTTCTCTCGCCCTAAACTCCATTTTTATAGATCAAAAGCCTGCAAAGAAACATGGAGTATCATTAGAAAACATTGTCATGATTTTGGAAAAGAAATTTGGGTGTATTATTTAATTTTTTTAAAGCCCTCATCACTCTGTGTGGTTTCCTTTTAAGAAAAGAACTAATTTGCGCAGCTCTAGAGACCAAAACTATGCAAATCGTGATTTTTTATGTTAAAAATAAGGTCAATGTGCATGGACCTAATGAAGAGAAACTATGGACATCGAGGGCGATTTTTAAATTAATATAACACCCAAAAAAAAACAAAGTTCACAGTGAAAATCAAAATGAAAGCAATCAAAACAAAGATATTAGATTGATCTCTTACCTGTAGAAAGCAGTTTGTGATTTGGTTCACCGGTTTGGTTAGAATCCACCTTTGATGTTTTTGGCGAAAAATGAACTCAATTACTCTCAAATGGAAAAAACACAAATGGTAAAATATTTTTAACTTTTTGGATTTTTATAAGCTTCTTAGGTCCATTAAAATATTATTGTTGGCCTTTAGCCTCTAAAATCCAAATTTGTTAATGTTTTTACTATGTTTTTTAGTAGTTACGATAATTGTTGAGTTTAAATATGCAAAACACAGGTTATTTATGAAAATAAATCATTTTTGAGATGACTACATTTTTATCACTTTTTTGAACTCGTTAAAACCTACAAAAAATCAAAAAGGTGGAGTTCTCTTTAAACCTTTTTTAGACTGCTAAACATGAAAATATCTTCGAGTACTTGACTATTTGAACTTGTAAAAATGCATGAAGAGTCTTCTATTCAATATAAATTTACCCCTTTTAAGGACTAAACTATAATATTTATGATAGAGGTATATGTTCACTAATTTTGGTCAATAGATTTCTCTCTTACATTATTTTACCTTTTTCTAGGCTTGAGAGACTAAATTTACGAAAAAAAACATTGTTGAGTTTACTTATGTTTTTCTTCTGACTCCCTAAAAATGAAAAACATCAAGATTTACCTTCTTCGAGCTCGTTAAAGCTTTATGCTGAAAGAACAAAATGAGTTTTCTTTTCGTGCTTTTTCAAACTTCTTAAATATGAAAACGACATTGAGTTACCTCTTCACTGGACTGGTAGAAAGAAAATAGTGTAGGATTCGTCAATCATGATGAGGCCAAACCACTCCTTCCTAAGGTTCATTAAAAATACTCAGAAGGACTCATCCAAAGGATGAGCTTATAGGACAAGCATATGTTATCCTTCTCAAGCTTGCCAAAAATAACGAGGTACTTGCCAGTGATGGTGGGGACAAATTGGGAAAGAACATTTTCTTTTGTATTACAAAAGGAAACATGTCGCTCTTGAACATGAAACTCCATCTCCTTTGTGTTCATGTTGGGAAATCGATCTGTCTCTCTATTGACCATACCTCATTGAAAGTCTTCAAAACTAGTTTCTATTCTTGTTTGTGACTCAAATGATGCCAAGTCAGAATATCGTGTTGCTGATATTTTCAAGAGAAGTCCAACCTCAACCAAAATTGCCTTGTTATTCATAACCTTCAATCATGTCATTCATCCTTGAGTCAGTCCTTAATTACTTCAATTTTTTCTTCAAAACATGACATGAGTTTTGTGTTATAGGCCCTCCTACACTGGGTCACTTCTTATTTACTTCAGCTCACTATATAGGAAGTTGATCTAGAAACCTTCCTCAATACCTTGGAGCATGCATGCCTTAATAGAAGGTTTCTTGCCTTTGACAACAGGTTCTCATGATTAACCTTCCATTGAATAATTCTAGATGAGTGTTTGATTTCAAGACATCTTTTCACCTTTCATATATTTTGCTAGAAGTACCTTGAGAACCATTGTCATTATTGGTGGCTTCTCTCGCACTTGTTAATGGTTCACATCATTGACTAGTAATCAATTGGTTTCTGCTATGTTCAACTATGAGACATTCACTCACATGGTTAGATTCGTACTACAAATTAAGAGATGTAGATCAAGACCCTAGATCTAGTTTTATCCATCTGGACTATGTGGAGTTATTAAATATTCATGATTGTGAACATATATCCATTAATGGTCACATCCATACTATTTCATATGTTGACATGGATCTTTAGATGCATTTCCATACTAATTCTTTAAGATATTTATGCTCTAAGTATGGGAATACCTACTTCAACACTGATTATATATTGCATCATACCATTTGATTTATTATTTAAAGTCTTCAATTAGGGTCTTTAACCCGAACCTTGGCATGATAAAGTGCATTAGTCCCCAAACATCATATTTGAATTTTCACTTTAGGGGGGAATTTGTTGCACGTCATTTTTTCGCATTAGGAAAATTTCAATCAATTTGGATCTTTTGTTATCCATAAAAGTGTTCCAAATCATCCCCTTGCAAGGCTAGAACATAAAATATCCAAAAGAGAATGAAATTTCTGGATTACAAGGCCCAAAAACCAAATTTTTATTGCCTACGTAGTTCCCTAGCTAGTTTTTCTCCATACGGAGACTTGACTATTAAGTTCAGTGCAAAAGTGCACTCTATTTTACACTATGGCTTGTGCACATGGCTCAATGTAAGTAAAACATAAAAAATAAATTCTATAAGCTTTGTTAGTCGAATCCTTCCCAACTAACAACTTTGAGTTGATGCTTACTCAATCTTGATCCCTCTCACCATGGAGCTAATTCCCTCTCTTTGAGGATCCCCTATCCCACCATTTTTATATCTCAACCATTAGGAAGATGATCCTAAACTCCCTCCTCTTCGTCTATAAATCAACCACAGGCTAGAGGGTTGGGGAGGACCACTGAAGGTAGGTTTATGCTACAGAGGTAGGGCTATAAGGCTTCTCATCTAGGGAGAATGTTGGAGATCATGGGAAGAGGCTTGTGACATTTAGGAAATCATGGTGTAAGCTTTCTCTCCTTTTAATTCAACAAAAATAAATTTTTCTTTCCTAATCATGTCTATGCTTATATTATTTGTGAGATTCCTTGATCACTCACATAGTTTATAGTTGGTTATTGATTCAACTTATTATGTATGTTGAGTTAATAACTTCATTTACTTTTCATCCTATATGCTAGACGCTTTGATCCTTTGTGTGTTTCTGTCTATGCGGATCTCTTTTGGAACATCATGGAGAAGCTATAGCAAGCACTAGAAATACCTCTATAGCATAAAAGAGAAGTCGACTGTGGAAGAAATTGAAAGGAATTCAACAAGAACTTCGTTAAATTAGTAAGTTATTCCTCACATATTAATTCTTTCTATCAATCATAAGATAAGGAAAGGTAGTATTTCTTTTCTTATTTGTTACTAAGTTTCATTTGAGATCTAGGGAGATCCATCTTGTCCACAAGAAGGATTAGTCCACCTAACGCTTACCCAACACCATACAAATCAGAGAATGTCACTCTCTGGAAAGGCTAACGAATTCCTTGGAGAGAACACCATTCCACAAGAGGTTCATGTAGAGGATGAAAGTCGGGTTGATAGGACCCAAACTTAGTCCACCCTTGTTGCTAGGCTTAAAATAAGGAAGAGATGAAGCAAAAGAGTAGAGGGAGTGGAGAGAGATATAAAGGAATGTAGTTTTTTATCCATAAGAGGGCACACCATTCGAGTGGCCTTAGGATGTCAATGAAGCCATGAGGTCCATCAAAGAGCTTCACATGCATGACTGAGCTTCTTATAGGATGAACAACACCTTTAGCAAGGGGTGATGATGATTCCCATCAAATGGTATATTTTAAATATCATTATGCCATCCTCTAGCCTTAAAATATCCTTCTCTCACATTAGTTCACATTTTTTTATTATATTATGCATAGTAATAGGAGTAAAAGTTGTTTTTCATAATGTGTGGCCTAATGTGGTTTAATTACAAGAAAAGCAAACACTATTTAGGCTATTACTATGCAAGTTCTTGATGGAGACAACTAGGAGAGAATATAGGGTGTTTTTCCACTTCCTTAACTCCTTAAATCAGCTTGAGATCATAGTATTCTCTCTCACTAGTTTGAGTTCATTGGATGTTGACTGACTCCTAATCCAAGTGAAGCTCAAGAGGGATAAGATCAACCATTCTCTAGATCAAGGAGGGAATCACTCCCAATTTCAAGCGAGCTACTATTAGTTTCCCTTTTGCATAAATAAACAAAAAGATAGCTCATTAGGATTCAATGTTTTGTTCAACGACGTGTAGTTATTGATCTTGAAGCTTGACATTGTTAATTTTAACTTTTGTGATGTATGAGACCTGCACATTTTTATAATGAGATTTTGGATTTTAAGTTGCACCTAAGTTAGTTTCAGAGGGCTAAAACTCTTGGGTTTGGGCCAAACGTAGAGGCTTTGGTCCCACTTTTTGTACTTATGTTTCTTCTTGATTCCAAGGAATTCATAGTTTCTTTCATTTCAATAGAGATTAATCTATAAAACCTGTGGTTGCAAGCCTCTACATCACCTTTCTTATGGGAGAATGAGTGGAAGGATTCACAACCACAACCCAAAAATATTGTATTTATGATTTCTTGGAAATATAATAGTGTTAGTTATTATGCTTTACATTTTCTTTCTGTAGCTTAGAAGTTAGTTTAGTGAATAGATCAATGTTAAGGAATAAACTAGATGTTTTGTAAATTCAACTCATCTTTTCCATCATAAATATCTCATATTTTTAATGGTAAATGGATGTATACATGTGATTCATTGCATCATTGTGTTAATCTGTAGGTAATTGAACCTTAACCACTTCCATATTTTTCACCTCAATCTCCTCTTTCAACCTTCAAATTTTGTCCCAAAACTTAGTTTCATAAGTCATTTATCTTAGTATACCGTTAGCACTGATCCTGGTGCAAGATAAACCTCTGAGAGGTCCTAAGATTGGCTAGGGGATCAACCTAACCTACCTTCATTTAATTCAATGTCCATCCACCTCTCAATACACTCAAGACATCATTTTAACCCTCAAAATCTATTCATAATTCCTCTTGTAGCATTCAAAGCCCTCCTGTAGGAATACAAGACCTCCTATAGTAGTGACCTATAGCAAGCTTGCAGCACCACTTTCCTTCTTCAATTTTGATTCCCACTAAAAAATTGGCACATTCAAGATGAATAATGATCCCCAACTATGATTTGACAATCAGGGGAAGCTCCTAGGCCACTCCAACCATTCCTTTCTTCACCGAAAAAACAGAGTAGAGTTATTTTTTTTATCACAAGTATGATGCAAGTAGGTTATTGATTTACAAGCAAGTCTGAACTAGGTAGATGGTACACAAAATTAATAGTCGTAGTTTTATGAATTAGGAAAGATAAGTTAGCTTCCTTTCTACAAGTATATTTGGTACTTTGATAATTTTTTCAAGATAAACTAGATTTATTTTTCAAAGTAGATTATCCTTTTTCCTTTCATGAATCAATTAGCTAGCACCTACAAGTTGAGTCAATGGCATTTCCACTTTCATAGCTAGAACTAGTTTTCAATTGTACCTTCATAAGATAGAAAAAATAAACTCAATAGGAGGAATGGCCTATGAGCACTTTGATCTAACGTCAGGATTGAAGATGGTGTTAGCACCCAGGTTGTTCTCTTTGACTCCTAAGAGAATACGGCTGGGGTAACCACTAACCAATCTTTGGGTTGCAGCTCCTAGCCTAGCTGCAGTCAGAGAGGGCTCTCTCTATGAAGTTTTCTCACTGCATTCAGTGAAGGTTTTAGGCTAGTTATGGAGTAAATCTTTTGGTTATTTTCGTGTTTGGTTGGGAGGATGCTTCTGATTTCCTTTAAGTCTTTCTGCAGGTGAGGTTAATCCATTGGGCAATGGGGTCTAGGACTGTTTTCTCTTGAAATCTTGATTTTGGTGAGGGGAAAAGCTACAGGGCCTGTGTGCATTTCATAAAACAAACTGCAAATAGTGAGAGTGAGGTGAAGACAACCAGCAAAGAGAAATTAAGGGTTCTTTACTTAAGCTGTATATTGTGAAAGGGGCTTGTTATTTAGGAGCAATTGCTTGAATTCCTAAAACAACAGTGAACTGTGATGACATAGTATTAAAGGTAGCAACGAAGAATTACTCTTTAAATACTGTATCAGAAGAAAACATATAAGATAGTTTAGATTGAGCTCAGGGTAGCCAATGGCTAAATCCTGAAGCTATTCTTTCTCTTTGCTACCTAGATTTTCAAGAGTACAGAAAGACATGGAAAACATATGAAATAACAATGATCACACGTGAAGTAAAGAGCCATGAGGAAAACTTATTGAGCCATGAACTGCGCAGGAATCCTGCAACTTTGAGGCACACACCGTCAGGAGATCAAGAGACAAACATCTTTGAAGAAATCCCACAGTCTTTTGTATTAACTGTCTGAAAAATTACAATATCAGAATAATAGAGCAGATATCGAGAGATCTCTTACATCCGGGGTCCAACCCCTCTAAACAAACGCGAGGGGGAATATATAGAGGTTCACATACAAAAATATCTCAGGAATGGAGTCATCTGAGAGGGAAAATATCTCTTACATTTGTACAGGAGAGTAGATGAGAGTTCAATACCAACATAAATGCTTCTTAAAAGCCTTTAACTGCTGTCGGGACGAATTTTTGACCTTTGGGCACTGCGGAGTTAATTGCGCGGCTTTATCATAAATATGAACTGAAATGCTCTGTCCCTTTGACCTTTTGTATCTTCTTGGCCCTGCCACCTGTACCTGCTGATGTTGCTGTTGATGCCGAGTACCTGTGCTGAGTTGGCTCAGTGTCTTTATGCTTACTGTCATGGCTTTGTCCTCTTGTAGATGCAATATGGACTGCATTGCTGTAAAAAGATTTAATTCCTCAACTTTGATTTAAAAGTAGTTTTATTAAGTCCTGCCATATGTCTTGAGGGGGAAGCTGATGCCTCAAAATTGACCCTATGGTCTCATCAGCTTCTGTGTACTTATAGAAATGGGGAGGCTCATCAAATAAATGTGCTACCTCATTTTTAATAAAAAATAAATTATCTAATTTATCAAATAGAGCCTGTCCTATTAATGGGCCTGCTGAAGATGACCCAGATGTATCAGCAATTTGAATTGCTGCAAAAGTGCTCAATCTTTTGATGTATTTCTCATGTGAGAGCAGACTCCCTGATTCTTCCAAGCTGGGAAGCCCTTTGTCCTGCAGGGCTGTGAACCTATTCTGGAACTTATATATATCTGCCTGTATATCATGGATTTTCCTGTCCAGTGTCTGAATTAGGTCACTCATTGTTGTGGTTCTTTTGATTAGGGAAATAGTTTCAGTTCTATTAGCAATTCCCATTCTTATCAGCTGAGCACCAGTTCTGTAATTTAAGACTTTAATCATCCTGGGGGCAAGGTCTGCCATGTTGCCAAGGGCGTTTGTTTCTCTGTATAGTTCTTTCTTTGCCCTGCCAATGAGTCCTATCTGCTCATATATAGCATCAATGTACTACCATTGGTTAGTAATTGATTCTCCAATGGCAGTCCAAATCACTTGCTTGATCTCTGCTGTCACTTTTTCAAAATTGAGCTGCTTTTCCAGCTCTGCAATTTTCTTTCTTAGGGCTTTTACTTCCCTCACTCTCTCAGCCACGTTTTGCTTAGATTTATCATATTTTTCTTCTATCTTTGCTAAGCTTTCCTTGGCCTTATTGAGCTCTGTCATTTGAGCCTCTAGCACCTGAAGTTCTTGCCTCAATTTTTGCATATCCAGGCTCTCGGCCTGCTCTGTTGGTGGTGTTGTAGTAGCTGGTTCTATTGTGGCTGGCTCTGTTGTGGCTGGAGCTATCTCTGATTCCTTTTGCTTTGGAGGGATGTCCTCTTTAGGGGTCTCCTCGAGATCTATCATCTCTGTGGGTGGCTTGGAAGACTGCCCTGTTTCTCCCCTCTGTAAGGTTGCTTCTAGGGTAGTCTCCGTATCCTGCAGCTTTTGTTGGGTGTCCACCAGTTCCTTATACAAATTCATAAGCAGTGCAGTGATATCCCTTTCTCTTCTCTGTTGGGCTACTTCATCTGTTTGTGGATGTAGAGTTGGTGGGATCTTCATCTTTTTCTTGATTGCAGCTACATCTGCATCCCTTAGTTTAAGGACCTCTTGTATGGCCTTAACATCATTGGGATCATGACCAAACTCTATGATGATTTCTTCTAGTGCCTTGATTCTGTTGTCCTTGGCTTGAGAGGATGCTCTCTCCAACTCAAGTTGTGCTGCTGTGTTGTTCAAACTGTTTTGCAGCCTATAATTCACCAAGGTCTTGTCTGCCAGGGTGGCATAGACCATCTCACCCGTCTGCTTATGGAGCTCGATCTGGTCCATGGGGTAGACGTCTTTTGCAAGGACTTCTAAGTTTTTCCTTATATAATCAGCAGGTGTTTGAGGATGCGGCACTGTAGGGGCAAAATGGATCATTATTAGCTTGCTTTCTTGCACATCAAAAGCAGCCATTAGTCTTTGTTGATTTGGAGGGGCCATGTTCAACAAATGATTGTAGAGCTTGATTTTGAGTGGCTCACTCCTCCTCTTGGCATCCCTGAACTGGTCCTTTATGCTTGCAGCTGCACTCTTTCCATGTCCTGAGGAGCTGACCTCCCCAAGTGTTGTCATATCTTGCTCTTGCTGCAATGAGCTGGCAGAGGTCTCAAGACTTTGCATTTCTTCTTCTGAAAATGGATTGAGCCTCTGCCTTTTTTCTAGAACTTCTGTGAGAGGGGTATCCCTATCCCTTTTCCTGCTGATGTCCTCTCTCAGAGGGGTTTGGAGGACCGAAGAGTCGACCCTAGAATCTTGTCTAGGAGGCGCCATGCTGGTTGTTTTATCTTGGGTGGCTGCCTGGCCTTCTCCTTTTTGCTGTTCCTGATCCTGTTGATCAGTTTCTTGCTGCTTTTGCTGCTGTTGCTCCTGCTGGCCCTCTGTTTCTTCCATTACCTTGCCTTTTCCTTTGTCCTACCCCTGCTTTGAAGTTTGTGCTGCCCCTTCTTGTGTTGCAGATGAGGAAGCTGGCGCTGTTGTATGAGGACTGGGTAGGGTAGGCACCTGAGAAGGACACTCCAAGTCAGCCATTTTCAATAAATGTCTCATAGCCCTGTCATTTAGCTCTTCTTGGGTCAGGGGCTCTATCAAGGTGTTTTTTTGCCATTTTGGCTGGTTTGCATGTCTTGTTATGAGGATCATGTTATGATGCTCATAACTGGAGAGTTTGTATTTCAATCTCCTCTTGGATATAAATCCATTGGGGTCATATGGTTTCCATAGGAAGCTTTGCGTTAGGCCTAGGCCATATAACATTTTCTCTGCCTCCTTCCATCCTTCTCTTTTGTTTAAAACCAAATGCCCGAGCTGGTTTTTAACTTTAAGCTGTGCTTTCTTGCCCCTTCCTGAAAAATGGACTAGATCGGCATGGGCAAACTGTCTGAAATACTCAAGGGCAAAGAGCCTCATAGGCACAAACTTGGGTAGCCTGAAAGGGCGCAGCTCACACCCATATATTCTGATCACAATGTGATGCTGGTAAAAATACCAGTCCCCTATGCTGTAAGCAGTGGATAGTTGCAGTATCCTCTTCATTTCCTCAGTGAGTCTTGGAGGAGGTTCTGTCATAAGTAGAGATAGGGCTGGATGAATGAACAGATCTATGAACTCACAATATGTATAGGGTGAGTAGAAATAGCCATGGAAGATTGAGCTCCAATATACAACTGATCTAGGGTTTCCTGCTGCATCATTTCTCTTGATTTCAAAAGAGAATTTATCATATTGGTGATACAGAATAAGATGATAAATATAAGAGGTGTATCTGAACACCCTCTCTCTGGGTAAGTGCAGGAACTGCTTATGTATTTTGTCCGAGATGTAGGTGGCATAGTTGTAGCAGACAGGGGCCTTCCCAGGGGCAAACATTAACATCATAACTAGCACAGTTTCCTCTATATACTCCATTGATTTGTATCCCAGAACTGAGCTCTCCATATGGGCCAGGTCTAGTCCAAGTTGATTTAGGTATCCATCAAAGATAGGAGGATGCAGTACTGTGTCTGATTTGCCTAACAAACAGTTGATTAAACCTCAGGATCTCTGCCTCTGTAAGTGTTTTGGTCCCTTGGTTGATTAAGTCCAGCAGGGATAAAGGAACCAATTTCTTGTCAGTCTTGAACTGCACCATATCCCTGATGGCCTGAGGGGTGGTATAGAATACAACTTCACCCTTGGGATTGACTACAGCTCTCTGTGATGGCTCATAGCAACTGGCACATAGATAGATGAGATCAGGGAATTGTCTAACTAGAGGCATTTTAAAAGTTGGCAGGGCAGGCTCCCAGATGCCTAGGATATCTGTTCCCTCTCTGTG
>APFE030030885.1:23390-37114 GCA_000404065.3 Pinus taeda | reverse complement strand
AATATAAATATGAACCCTAAGAATATGAACCCTTAAATTAATAAAACCTAAGGATTGATATTATAAACCCAAGGGAATAATAAATCCCCAAGGGATTAATACTAAAACCCCAAAAGATTCTAAACCCAAGGGAGCAATATTAAGCTGAGCGATAATAAACGCAAGGGATTAATACTAAAAAACCTAGGGTTTATATTCTCTTGGGTTTATAATCTCAATCCCTTGTGTATATTAATCTAATGATTCATATTCCTAGGGTATAATATTATTCATAAGTTTATGATATTAATCCTTTAGGTTCAATATAAATCATGGTCATCCAATGATTTATATATCTTGGATTTATAATATGAGTCCCTTGGGTTTAATAATATTAGTCCCTTGGGTTAATGATACCTTGGGATTTTAGTATTAACCTTTGGGTTTATACTATCAATCCCTTGGGTTTATAAATGTAAGGGTTCATATTCCTAGGGTTTAATACTGAAACCCCAAGGGATTATAAACCCAAGGCAATAATATTAACCCAAGAGATAATAAACTCAAGGGATTAATACTAAAAACCCAAGGAATTATAAACCCAAGGGAATAATATCAAACCCTAGGAATTAATATTATAAACCCAAGGTATATAAACGCTTGGGTTTATATTTCCTTGAGTTTATAATGCCTTGGGTTTTTAGAATAATATTAACCCTAGGGAATGTTGGAAAATTAGAAAGACAGTAATTTTTTTATTGATCTTGATTATTACTTGTGATTTTTCTTATTATTAACATTCTTTATATCTTCTTTCTTTAGTTCATAAAGCAATTACCAAAAGAAGCATCACATAAAATAATGTACACAAGATGTAGGCACATGGCAGGGAAAATCCCCCGTCGAGGGGAAAACCCAATCAAAGTAATTCTTCCTTTCAATAGAATTCTTTGAGACTCTTCACCCTAGACCAAGACCAGACCTTCCCTCCACACCAATTTAGCCTCCAGAAGATTGAACTCTTCCCAACAACTTCGACTATGCAACAACTTGCAGCAACTAACAGCTTCCAACAACAATCCGACTTGGAAGACTTTGATCTCCCAATCCAGAGCATGAAATAGAGAGAGACCACCACCAAAATTTCTATTTCCCTTGACTCCTTAGACTCCCCTAAACTTACATTCACTTCGGCTTTCCGACAACAAATTTTTAGAACTACCCACTTCGCACTTCTACCCAACAATAGGATTTTCGCACTTCTACCTAGTAGAGAGAATTCCAACTTGATGAGAAGTGATGCTCCAAATGAATTTGATATCATTCCTTTTATAGGCTTCTTGTGGGGTCATATAGAGTCTTAGGCATACTTGAACTTCCCTTACGCCGACATGGTGTGGAGATTCCATAATTCATATTTGACTCAATACTTAACCTTTTTACATGATTCAAAAGCTCAAGAATTATCTCTTTAAATTTACATTAATTATGTAGACTCAAAATAAATCTTAGAATTCCTTAATGGGGACTTTGACCTAAAACATGGTGACCCAAGCAAGAAACCCATGCTTTAATAAGTCATAATAATAATAATAATAATAATAATGATTTTCTTTATTCTTTTAACAAGTACATTACATAATGAATCAAGTACATTATTGAAGACCGAACATAGTTACTTTTTCCAACACTCCCCTCTTAAGTAGGGAGGTATTCATAATGTACATATACAATGGAATATATTAAACTATATGAACCATGAAGAACTTTAGGCATCGCAATGCCATGGACTAGATTCTTGACCAAGGAAATCTATCTAACCAGTCACTCAACAATTTAGGCACTGTAATTCCATGGACTCGATTCATGACTAGGGTAATCTATCCAAGTGGGACTAAGGTGGACTCAAGCTTTCAGCCCCTCTAGGTATCATGAGGCTTACTTGCTAATCACCAACCCAAAATCCAGGTGCGTGTCAGAGCTCAATGATCAACACCACCTTTCCAACTTCGGGACCCAGAGATCAACACAAAGTGTCAACCATATGTCTTCCTAGGAAATGATTCACTCGCAGAGCCTCAACATCCCTTGGTCCAGCAGATCAAGAATGTCCAATCTCTCCCAATCAAACTGATTGGTAACCAACATCCTATCAAATCCTTCGAGAGATTCACCTGTACAAACAAAACCCCAATCAATAATATACTTTCAAATGTACATAAAAAAATGAAAATCTCAGGGGACTTTCAGACAACAGATGCTGCTTCACAACTTTTCATAATAGGACTATCAATTGAATCTTTGATAGAAGATTCCTCAATCATATGTTTTTCCTTCCTAATTTTCATGCAATAACATATTATTCAATCAGATCCTACTTTCCTTCTTTCAGCATCACTTCAAAATGCATTCTCTAATTTCCTTTTCCTGTTCATGGCCTTTACGCAGGCTTACGACTGTTAGTCCTGGTCTAGTGCATGAGACATGAAGCATAGAAGCATAACTATCACTCCCTCTTACCCAGGAAGCACCTCTTTATCTAGATTCCCTCTTAATATTAGGGAGTTCTCTTCTATTCATGCTTCCTCCGGGAGATCAACTTCTTCTTTTCGACATCGGAGAATCTTTTGTGGCTTCCAACCATTTCATCAAAGTTATCATCATCCTCATCATTCTTACCACATCAATGAGCATATTCACCAAGTTGAAGATTGTGTACCTGGACAACTTCAATAGAAAGTACAACCAAATCTATAGAAGCATGATGTTAGCCATATCAAAATCATGGAAGCATTTCAACTTTATACATATCAGATACCCAAACTCAATTACAAACAAGAGACATATACTCTTCAACATCTTTCTAGGGACTTTTTTATACACCCTAGACTACTTCATAACAACATTCATTCCATCTAGGGTTTCAATGTGACTTCCAAAGGTATGAAATACCTTACTACATCATATAGAAAACACTAGAAACAATTCAAAATACATATAGATCTACAAAGCATCTAACAACCTTTCAAAATACATATGTTATATTTCTCATTGGGGATTCATACAAATCCTAGATTTCATACAAAATCAATCAAAATTAATCACAGCTTAGTCATTAACCTGACCAGCTTCCACTAGGGCTAGTTCTGACCCAAAGATTTTCAGTCAACCATCAAACAATCAATAACATGACCAACTAACACTAGGGTTAGTTTTGCAAACCCTAGATTTCTGAGCAATCATCAATCTCAACCAAAAATTCAAAATTCAACAAATATCTCACACATCTCAAGTTTTCATTAGAGATTTCTACTTCTACTAAGGTTCAACTCCAAAGCCCTAGAATTCAAACTTTATACAGATCTCAAATTATCATATTCCAGATATTTTACGTTGACTAAGGTTTAATTTCAAAAACCTTAAAATTCCATTTTCACAATCTCAACAATCATTACATACATAGATCGTAGATTGTTATACTTGACACTAGACAATGTCACTACTAGGAATTAAATGCTAAACCCTAGTTTTTCAGATATCATCATCTTAGAATCTCAGACAAGGACTTCCTTTAAATCTTAAAACTCATGACCATCAATGACTAGGTCAACACATATCTAGGAATTCATAAGCATATAATATGTCCAACAACATTAATACATCTTGACCTAGACCAACCTAGGATTTCAACCAAAAGGAAATTTCTATATATGCCTAGATTTCCTCATCATGCAAATATATTTCATATAATGTGTTAGTCAAACTGAAATTCACAACAATATCAAGCAAGAGTTAAACACAAAATCAATTTGATTACACTAGGGTTTGATTAGTAACCACACACATACCAAGTAAATCAATTCTAAGACAATATAAGGTTCTTGTTCACACATTCCACCAAACCCTAATGAGCTAGGGTTCCAATTTGGAAACATATATTCCACCAAACCCTAATTTGCTAGGGTTCCAGTGTAGAAACATATCAATCCCTATATTACCAAAACTTCAAAGGTTCCGGGATTTTATACCTTATCATTAAATCCTAACAAGTTAGGATTTTCCAACTGCACCAAAATCCCAAACATGACATTATCAATAAATCTTCAACTAAACTTTCACAATATCCCTAATCAGCTTAGGGTTTTAGACATTCACAATAGCATACCCTTCTGTTAGGGTTTTCTAGAACGTGTCTAGGGTTCTACATAGTCTATCAAGTATATGAGTGGGGGTTTGTAGATATACCAAGAGATGAATCACCCAAATAAGAATCAGTAAGATTCAATACATCTAGTCATAAAAAATTTAGTAATATATCATCAAATGAATAATCCTTTTAATCAAAGTATTCAAAGCATACCTTTGTTTCTTGACTAACCTTGTCTTGAGAGATCCTCCTTCTTGTAGATGTTTTCCATAACCAAGGAAACATAGGGAGAAAGGTGATTCGTATTTAATATAATCAAACTAAATGAGTACATGAACCCAAAACTAACAAGACATGAGATACTTATCGTTGAGAGTTGTTGGGAGCTCCCTCCAAAGCTTGAGGGAAACCTAAAAACTTAAAGCAATACAAAAATGTCTTTTCCAAACATATGTTAAAAAACTATAAATTCTAAAACATATAAAACAAGTTATGTAAAGCAAATGACTTAATAGTGTAAGTCCCTAATGTCAAGATCTTCAGGCTTGACTTTCTTTGAGTCTCCTTCTTCAATAAAGTTGGCTTGATCTCTTCTTCTCTTCTTATCCTTTGGATTCTCGAGACAAACACTTTTGTAGTGACCTTTCTAATGACATTGATAACACTCTATCTTAGACATGTCAACTTTCTTCCTCGGTCCCTTCGATCTCCCGAGCATGATCGAGGTTAGCTATGAATGGGACAAGATTTTCTTTTATCCCTTCTACCATTAGAGTCATAACCACCAATTCTAAATCCCTGAATTTCTCTTTGTCAACATCACTAGCTTCTTCTATAGGCTTCTTTACATTTCCTTCTACCAAGTCCAACACCTTGTGCTTCTCGAGGATTAGGTCAATCCTCTTCTTCCAGGATTTGAATTTAGATGCTACTTCATGTTTTTTCTCACCCTTGATTGAGTTAGACACCCTCCTTGAATATAATAGACTTCTTTCGTGAGATAGTACCTATGAATGGATGAACTTTTTCTTCTTTCTTCATCAAAGCTATAAAACCATGTTGGAAAATCAGAAAGGCAGTAAATATTTTCTCGATCTTGATAATTACTTGTGATGTTTCTTATTATTACAATTCTTATATCTTCTTTCTTTAGTTCATCAAGCAATTACCAAAAGCAACAACAGATAAAACAATGGACACAAAATGTAGGCACATGACAGGGGAAACCCCCCTCGAGGGGAAAACCCAGTCAAAGTAATTCTTCCTTTCAATAGTATTCTTTGAGACTCTTCACCCTAGACCAAGACCAGACCTTCCCTCCACACCAAGTCAACGTCCAGAAGATTGACCTCTTCCTAGCAACTTTGGCTATGCAACAACTTACAGCAGCTAACAGCTTTTGGCAATAGTCCAAATTGGAAGACTTCAATCTCCCAATCTAGAGCACGAAACATAGAGAGACCATCACCAAAATTTTGTTTTCCCTTGACTCCTTAGACTCCCCCAAACTCGCATTCACTTCATCTTCCCAGCAATAGACTTCCCAGTTACCCACTTCTCACTTCTACCCAGCAATAGGATTTTCTCACTTATACCAAGCAAAGAGAATTCGAACTTGATGAGAAGTAATGCTCCAAATGAATTCAATGTCCTTCCTTTTATAAGCTTCTTGTGGGGTCAAATAGGGTCTTAGGCCGACTTGAACTTCCCTTAGGCCAACATGGTGTGGAGGTTCCATAATTCATATTCGACTCAATACTTAACCTTTTTACATGATTCAAAAGCCCAAGAAGGGTCTATTTAAATGTACAATAATTCTATAGACTCAGAATAAATCCTAGAAGTCATTAATGGGGACTTTGACCTAAAGCATGGTGACCCATGCATGAAACCCATGCTTTAATAAGTCACAGTAATAATAATAATAATTAGTATTTTCTTTATTATTTTGACAATTACATTACATAATGACTCAAGTACACTATTGAAGAGCAAACATAGTTACTATTTTCAATGGGGAATAATATTAAACCTTAGGGGTTAATAAATCCAAGGCACTGATATTATAAACCCAAGGGAATATGAACCCTCAGATTAATAAACCCAAGGAATTGATATTATAAACCCAAGAGAATAATAAAGTCAAGGGGTTAATACTAAAACTCTAAGGGATTATAAACCTAAGGGAATAATATTAATCGAAGCGATAATAAACCCAAGGGATTAGTACTAAAAATCCTAGTGTTTATAGTCCCTTGGGCTTTTAGTATTAATCCCTTGGGTTTATAATATCACCCCTTGGATTTATAATATTAGTCTCTTATGTTTATAAACCCTATGATTAATATTATACTTAAGGGAATAATAAACCCAAGGGATTACTGCTAAAAACCCAAGGGAATATAAAATCTAGAGTTTTTAGTATTAATCCCTTGGGTATATTAAATTCACTTTAGTTTGTATTATCAATCCCTTGGGTTTATTAATATAAGGGTTCATATTCCTACGATATAATATTATCCATAGGGTTTGTAATTAGTATTAATTCCTAGGGTTTAATATTATTCCCTGGGGTTTATAAATCCTTGGGTTTTTAGTATTAAACCCAATGGATTATAAACCAAAAGGAGTAAAATTAAACTAAAGGAATTAATATTATAAAACCAAGGTATATAAACCCTCAAATAAAGTGGGTTGACTGTGGTCAACTATAGTCCAATGTTGCATTGTGACAATGACTGTCTCAAAATAAAAATCAACCATGGTCAACCATGGTCCAACGTTGCATTATGACATCGACTGTCTCAAATAAAAATCAACCATGGTCAACCATGTTTATTTTAGGATTTATATTATTTATCTTAGGGTTTATATACCTTGGGTTTATAATATTAATCCCTTGGGTTTATTATCCCTTCGGTTAATACCATTCCCTTGGGTTTATAATCCCTTGGGGTTTTGGTATTAAACCCTAGGAATATGAACCCTTAGATTAACATACCTAATGGATTGATATTATAAATCCAAGGGAGTAATAAATCAAATAGGTTAATAGTAAGACCTCAAGATAATATAAATCGAAGGGACTAATATTATTAAACCCAAGGGGCTAATATTATAAATCCAAAGTATATAAACCCTTGGTTGACCATGATTTATATTGAAACTAAGGGATTAATATTATAAAACTATTAATAACACTATACCCTAGGAATATGAACCCTTAGATTAATATACAAAATGGATTTATATTATAAACCCAAGGAATTCATACTAAAAACCCAAGGGAATATAAACCCTTAGATTAATAAACCCAAGAGATTGATATTATAAACCTAAGGGATTGATATTATTGATACTATGGTTGACCATGGTTAACCATGGTTGAATCAATAATATACTTTCGCATTTACATAACCGAATACAAACATCAGGGGTCTTTCAGACAACAAATGTTGCTTCTCAACTTTCCATAGTAGGACTATCAACTGAATCTTTGACGGAAGATTCCTCAATCATATGTTTTTCCTTCCTAATTTTTATGCAGCAACATATTCTTCAATTAGATCCTACTTTCCTTCTTTCAATAGCACTTCAAAATGCACTCTCCAATTTTCTTTTCCTCTTCATGGCCTTCACTTAGACTTACGGCTGTTAGTCCTGGTCTAGTGCATGACACATGAAGCATAGAGCCATATCTATCACTCCCTCTTAACCAGGAAGCACCTCATTATCTGAGCTCCCTCTTAATCTTAGGGAGATTTCTTCTATTCATGCTTCCTCTGAGAGATCAAATTCTTCTTTTTGACATCAGAGAATCCTTTGCGGCTTCCAACCATTTCATCAGAGTTATCATCATCCTCATCATGCTTACCACATCAATGAGCATCTTCACCAAGTTGAAGATTGTGTACCTGCACAACTTCAATAGAAAGTACAACCAAATCTATAGAAGCATGATGTTAGCCATATCAAAATCACGAAAGCCTTTCAACTTTATACATATCAGATACCCAAACTCAATTACAAACAAGAGACATATACTCTTCAACATCTTTCTAGGGACTTTTTTATACACCTTAGACTACTTCATAACAACATTCATTCCATCTAGGGTTTCAATGTGACTTCCAAAGCTATGACATACCTTACTACAACATATAGAAAATTCTAGAAATAATTCAAAATACTTATAGATCTACAAAGCGTCTAACAACCTTTCAAAATATATATGTCATATTTCTCATTAGGGATTCATACAAATCCTAGATTTCATACAAAATCAATAAAAGTTAATCACAACTTATTCATTAACCTGACCAGTTTCCACTAGGCCTAGTTCTAACCCATAGATTTTGAATCAACCATCAAACAATCAATAACATGAACAACTACCGCTAGGGTTAGTTTGCAAACCTTATATTTCCGAGCATTAATAATCTCAACCAAAAATTCAAAATTCAACAAATCTCTCACACATCTCAAGTTTTCATCAGATATTTCTTCTTTAACTAAGGTTCAACTCCAAAAGCCTAGAATTCAAACTTTATACAAATCTCAAATTGTCATATTCCAGAGATTTTACTTTGACTAAAGTTTAATTTCAAAAACCTTAGAATTCCATTTTCACAATCTCAACAATCATTACATGCATAGATCTTAGATTATTACACTTCACACTAGACAATGTTGCTATTAGGATTTAACTGCTAAACCCTAGATTTTCAGATATCATCATCCTAGAATCTCAGACAAGGACTTCCTTTAAATCCTAAAACCCATGACCATCAATGACTAGGTCAACACATATCTAGGAATTCATAAGCATATCATATGTCCAACAATATTAATACATTTTAGTCTAGACCAACCTATGTAGAGTTTTTTGTAGATTCAACAACTTATGTGATATGCTAAAACATAAGACTAGAATCTACTCTACTCTTCAGCAGAAACCAAAATTAATTGATGAAAACAATAAGAAAAAAGAGGAAGAATATCAATTGCACATAACACAATATTTCTTTGGGGAAATCAACTGCTAAAAACCTAGACTATCTATATTGCATTAACCAGAAGATCTGAGAAGAAACTACAATACTTGTTCATTCTGAACAATTCCTGCACTAGTATAATCTAACTCTCTGCTTCCTAGGCTGAATCTGTCCAAAACAGCCAATTTCCTAGCCTTCCAAGCTTCTACTTACTTGCACAATTCCTGAGAGAATTAGCCCATATTGAAAGGGAAATCCTCACTCCATAACTACGCAATCCAAATATAGGTCCTCAACTCATTACATGCACTATTTGTAGAATTCAAAAAATTATACAACTGATAGTACATTGTCCCTGAGCTCTGATCTCAACTGGGTCTTCCGCTGAACTAACATGCATGGGTTATTTATGAGTGAATCTTCAGTTAACATGTGTGGTATTGGTGCACTACTCCACTACTAGACCTCTACTACTTCCTCCAACAACTAGAACTAGTTTAACTAACTATAACTCAGTTCGACTGAGTTATCAAATTACAACTGAAAGAACTCAACATGGGCTCCTAAAATTTAGGGATCACTCTACATGACTTTATATAGACTTCCAACTCGAATTTCCTAAGTCAATTAAGTCAATTTAACTTAATTAACTATTACACGTTGATATGAAAAGAGAATTATAATTTAATTGAAGGACAAATTAAATTGGAATTTCTAGATGCTATCTTTAACATTTCTTGTTGCTATTTTCAACACTCCCTCTCAATAAGAAAGGAATTCAACTCTATCCCGATCTAGTACCTTTGGAATGTTCTACATGCAACTCTTGTCACTGTTGTTGTTGTTGCTGCAACATCTACAACCAAAAAGCATCAAACTTGAATCATTATGATGCATCTGTCACTAAAGTCTTTGACTACTACTAGCTCTGCCTTTGTTCACTAAAAACTTTGTGCTTCTGCTGACTCTGCCTTTATGTCATCTGCACTACTGTCAACTCTACTCTGTGCTCCCCAGTATCTAACTATTTTTAGCCTTTGCCTATGTCGCTCTGTTACCTGACTACATCAACCGCCACTGATCCATCCTGCTACTATGTATTATGGGCTCCCGTAACAAGGTAATCATCCATGAGGCAAAGCCTCTCAATGGAACCTACCCTATTTTTGCACTCTTGGACTATTACTTCACATTTCCCCACCTCTCACCTGTAAGTATGACTACATGTGCTCCCTCTACTCACTTGGCTCGAAATTCCCCCCTGTTGGAGTTCTTTGCTTGAGTGGATGCCTCCACTCGCTCTCCTCTCTGCTCTCTAATTGTGGATGCTCCACAACTTTATGAGGCTACTTTAGAGGTTTCTTCTTCTCTTCTTGAGTGGATATCTCCACTCAGTCTCCTCTCTGCTTCTCTAATTGTGGCTGCTCCACAACTTTCTGAGGTTGCTTCTGAGGCTTCATGTTGAGAGGTAATTCACTCTCCCTCTCAACCACCAAGTCTCTAACCTTTGCCTTGCTTCTAAAGGCTTTACATGCATCTTGTATCTTAGGTGCATACAGGTTCTTAACTTGCACACCCATCTGTTTCACTTGTCTTGCCATCTCAAAATTTCCTGAAAAAAGAGTTGATTTTAAATCGGTGATATCTCCCTCATCCGAACGCCAATTTAGACAATTATTTTTTTGAATTTGGGTGTCTTTTCACAAGGAATCCAGATATGCTATTTGTTTTTGAAAATTTTCAATAAAATTTTTTGTATCTGCTCTACAAACTCATTGCCCAAAAAATTCCTGCTCCTCAATCTGCCCACTAGCAGCCTTCTAGCTCCATTAAGAAGTCTGCACATAGGGTATTCTAAATCTGCCTTGAACTAGAGCTCCATCAATCTGTAAGGACTACTTCGAATTTTTCTCTTCTATACTGTCTTCAACTCCGATACCATGTAGATTTTTCTGTAGATTCAATAGCTTATGTGATATGCTAAAACACAAGACAAGAATCTACTCTACTCTTCAACGGAAACCAAAATTGATCTATGAAAACAATAAGCAGAAGGAGGAAGAACATCAATCACACTTAACACAATATTTCTCTATGCAAAATAACTTCTAAAAACCCTGACTATCTATATTGCATTAACAAGAATATCTGAGAAGAAAATACAATACTTGTTCGTTCTAAACAATTCCTACACTAGTACAATATAACTCCCTGCTTCCTAAGATGACTATGGCCAACACTTAGCTAATTTTCTAGCCTTCCAGGCTCCTACTTCCTTGCACAATTCTTGATTGCACAATTCTAAATATAGGTCTTCAACTGATTGCATGCACTATCTGTAAAATTCAAAAAATTATACAACTCATAGTACATTGTCCCTGAACTCTAATCTCAACTGGGTCTTCCTTTGAACTGACATGCATGAGTTATTTATGAGTGAACCTTCAGTTAATTGGTGTGGCGCTGGTGATGCGTTGGTGCACTACTCCACTACTAGAATTCTACTACTTCCCCCAATAGTTAGAACTAGTTTAACTAACTATAACTCAATTACACTAAGTTATCTAATTACAACTCAAAAGAACTCAATCCGGGCCCCTAAAGTTTAGGGATCACTCTACATGACTCTAGAGAGACTTCCGACTCTAATTTCCCAAGTCAATTAAGTCAATTTAACTTAATTAACTATTACAAGTTGTTATGAAAATAGAATTACAATTTAATTCAAGGACAAGTTAAATTGGAATTTCTATATGCCATTTTTAACATTTCTTGTTGGTATTTTCAATGCCCTACTCTCTTTGTCATTTACATTAATAAGTTAGAATGTCACTGGGAAAAGACTAGTTGGATTGTCCCAACTTTCACTGATATAGTTATCATCCTTCTTCTTTGTGTTGATGATATTGTTCTTAAGATATACAATCCTTATGACCTCAATAATTATTTAAGAACTATTACGGACCTTTGTTGTAGTATGGGAAGGATTGTGAATATGGATAAAACAAAGGGTATGATAATCAAAACCTATAAGAACACTTATGACACTTTTGTAAATGAAATAATTGTTTGGGGAAGTGTCTTCATAAAAGTATCTTGGAATCAATATTCATCATAATCTAAGCAACAACTATATTGGTGAAAGAAGGATAAATGGAGGGTGGAAAGATTGTTATTGGCTTGAAAAAAAGTGTAAATTAGCATACCTTTAATTGTCACAAAAGGAAAAAACTCCTTTTTGATACCCTCATCATCCCTACTATCTTATACAAATGTGAAGTTTGAGGTTGTAGTATCTCTAGATATTCTTGGAAAAGGACAAAGAAAATCTAAAAGAATTCTATAACTTATAATCTTAATATGAAAAATAATATACCTTATCACATCCTCTTCATAAAAGTGAGCTGCCCCCATACAATTTGTGTGATGGTTAGGCACCTAATGTACAAAAACAAGATAAACAACATGGATGACAAAAGGACCCTCAAAATGGCTTCTAACTCTAGCCATGAGCACCAACAACTTACGACTTATGCTAGGATGGCATCAAGACACAAGTCTAGGTTAAATCACAAGGGAATATAGGAATATGTCATCTTGCAGGTTACTCATAATATTAAAAGTATTGTTACATCTAAATTTAAAGAAAATATATGGTGCAATAAAGAATTAGAACATAAAAAGAAGTTAAAATATTACAAAGAGGTAGTAAACACTAATCTGGAAGATCTAAGAGTGTTTTTCAGTTTTGACTAGCACAAAGAAGAAAATAAAATTTGCTATTATACTAACCAATTCCACAATTTCACAATAAAATTGCCATTGGACAATTCTCCAAATACTGTGAGATACAATAATCTTTCATCTTTATGACAGAAAAAAAGCTGAAGAAAAAATACTATTTTAAAATATTATAAATATACCCAAATTAAAACTCAATTTCAAAATAAATATTACAATAATCTTCTAAATCATCTTTGTTTTTTTTAAATTTTATAAACCAGTATAATATCCATATGCAATGACATTAAGAAACAGCTTAAAACACAAATTTTAATAAAAATTAAAAGGGAACCTCTCACACGGATCATAAAAGAGATTTTGAACAAAAATATGTAAAAACTGGTATTGGGGACACCACGCATTTTAATAATAAATGGTAAATGACATATAAGGAGACAGAAAAACGTTTCTTTAACAAAATAAATAAATATTATAATTGCGTGGAAGGAGTTTTATTATGAGTTTTCTCTCATGACATTGTTCCTAGATTTGTTGTCCACAGCACGGGATTGCTTTGTCAATACTAGTGAGCTTAAGTGGATTGCAAATTCAGAAATATTTTGGGATCAGAGAGACATAGTCACGGTCAATTTCGTTTAATCCCAAAATACTCTTGTGAAAACCACATATCTATTTGAATGACGGTAGATAAAAGTTGCAAAATCAATATATTTCCTAATAATTAATGAATGAGGAAATTACAAGATATTTATACAATCATAGTCTCAAGATAGGAATGCTATCTTAGACGTACAGTAGTGTGGTTGAGAGATTCTCTCAACCACACACTAATCTAGAGAAAACTAAATCCCTATTATATA
>APFE030030885.1:0-14192 GCA_000404065.3 Pinus taeda | reverse complement strand
AAGCTTCAGGAATAGAAGAAAAGGAGTCATGAGTGAAACCAAAGTGTGCCGCTAAATTTTCCCAGATAGACCGCACCTGAGAGCATGTGAGAAATAGGTGAACATTGTTTTCAGATTTGCTCCTACAAAGGAGGCAGATTACAGGTCCATGCCAGTTTCTTTTTTGCAAATTTTCCCATGAGAGGTTCCTATTGTGGAACACCAGCCATGCAAAAATAATAATCTTCATAGGGCATCTTGTTTTCCAGAAAGCAGGGGGAAAACTTTTCCGGTATTACCTATCTCCGAGGTTAGAAGTTGCTGATATATAAGTTTTACCTAGATAGCTGAGGATCCGCCCAGGCCTTTCCATATAAGAAAATCATTGTCGGTAGAGCGATAAATGCATGGGTACGCAGCGATAATAAAACATCATTCCATTAAATCTCCAAGTCATCCCGAAGCTGTAGTCCATTAGCTGATTTCCAAATGGGGATGGCTCCCTCCCATTTACTAATAACACTGGCCCAAAAGAAAATCCCTCGGTTGTGGGGTGCTTTCAGCAAACATGGGGTTATTTGAATTTTCCTGGCACCTCCAACTAGTTCATCCTGTCCGATCATTATTTTTGCACCTGTTTGAAATTTCCAAATAAGGTTTTGCCTGAAAAACGGTTCCAGTTTCCTGAAACCTCTCCAAATAGCGGATCCAAGAGGGGTCCCAATATGATTAGCCCTGATCCAGAATGTCATGTCCCTACTGTTTATGTATTTGGCACGCATGGCCGAGCTCCACAACGAGTTTCCCATGATTGCTTTCCACATAGACTTGCATAAGAGTGCCTTCCTAAATTATGATAAATCTAAAATGCCCCATCCTCCCATATGTTTAGGCCGAGTCAATGCAGACAATCTTGAAAGATGATATTTGAATTGGTCCTTTTTACATCCCCATATAATGCTGTCAATCATCCTGTTCATGTTGTTTATAATTGCAGATGGAATATAGAACAGGTGCACCCAATAGACCATTGTTTGAACAAGAACTGTTTGAGTCAGAATCAAGTGGCCGCCTTTTGATAGGTATGTGTGCTCCCATGCTGCAATTTTCTTATCAAATAGGTCTGCTATCCAAGACCAGTCCGCCACCCAATACCCAATTGCTTTCAGATTAAATCCCAAGTATTTGAATCCATTCTGGAGAGGATTAGCTTTGATGTTGAATAACTGAGACATGAATATAATTATATTCCCATTTATGTCTTGAACATAAAAGGAAGATTTCCCTTCATTAACATTCATACCAGTGGCGTATTGAAATCTTCCCAAGATCTTATGAAGGAAAATCCAGGTTGTTCTACATAGCAGAGCAGTGATGAGAATGTCATCGACAAAAAAGTTATGGGATATGGATATCCCTCTGCATAAAGGAAGGGGCCGACATAAATTTTGTTGAATCGCCCTCTTGATGTGGAGGCTGAGGGAGTCCATCATAAGTATGAAAAGCAGAGGAGACAAGGAACATCCTTGCCTAAGTCCCCTGGCTACTTGAAAAAAAGGCGTAGGTATTCCATTGATCAATACTGCGTAATTTACCTCTTCCACACACGTCATGATCCATCTCGAACATCTGTTTTCTATTTTGATCCTTGCAAGGAGACATCGGATGAACCCCCAGTCAACACTGTCATACGCCATTTTTAGATCAATTTTTAATATAGCAGCTTCCAGATTCCTGAGATGCATAGAATGTAGGGATTCCTAAGTGAGAGCCACCGCTTCTAAAATCTTCCTGTCTTTGAGAAAACCGTGATGTTCAAGAGTCAGATGCATAGATAAAACATTTCTCTTCCACATTGCTATGATCTTGGATATAGTCTTATATAAGACGTTGCATAAAGAAATGGGAAGGTAATCTGAGAAGGATGTAGAAAGCGCCTTTTTAGGGATCAGGGCGATATAAGTGGAGGTAACGCGGTGACTGTTACCACTTAATCTTGATTCCTCAACCATATTTAGAATGTCATTCTTAAACAAATCAAAGAAGTGGATAAAAAAGTCAATTGACCAACCGTCCGACCCCGGACATTTGTCTTTCTGAAAAGATTTCATCATTGTTAATAATTCATCCTCAGTGACCTTAGATAAAAGTGCGGCATTTTGATCTTCATCAAACATAAAAGGGTACAGCTCTATGCCCCATAGGATGTCTGCTATATCACTACCAATTTCTCTGCTGTATGCTTTTTGACAAAATTGATAGCTTCACGGGAAATATCCTCCTGAGAAAACACAAATTTGCCAAATTTATCCTTAATCTCCCATATCGTGTTCACTTGCCTCCACCTATTTGCAACTTTGTGAAAAAACTTGGTGTTTTTGTCACCTTCCCTGAGCCATATGGCCCGACTCTTGAGTCACCATGTGGATTCTTCCTCTGCCAAAATCTTTTGCTTCTTTTTTTCAAGGTCCCATATTTGTTGCCGCGTGTATGAGGATATGGAAGAATTTTTAAAAGATGAAGATAAGCTTTGTAGTTTTTTTTATCTATGTCTTTCAGCTTTTTTTCTATTCGATACAATTTTCTGCCATTGCCAAGATTTCACTTTGCTGCGAAGACTAGATAAGTGATTAATAAAATCTTGAGTCTGATAAAATTGCTGACCTGTATGTTTTTGCCACAATTCCTTAATGTACTGGTTGAAACACTCATCAGAAAGTCACGTTCGGTTGAATTTAAAAGGATAACCAAGTTTGTTTCCAGATTTCTTCCATTGGATATGAATGGGGCGATGATCGGATATATATGTTGGATAGATATTCATTAATGGAAGGCTGAATCTCTCAATCAACTTTCCATGAATTATGAATCTGTCAAGCCTTTTGGCCACAAAGGAGTCACTTGATCGGCCATTATCCCAAGTAGGCCCTCGACAGATTGACTGGATGTCAATGAAATTATTTTGGATGATGGCATTCCGAATCATACAACCAATAGGGTCCATTTTCCTGCCATTGCCCCAGGCCTCATTGTTAGATAGAGTGCTATTGAAATCTCCCCCAATCATAAGGGAATCCATGTCAAGAAATTCAGAAGACAAATTTTTTTCCCAAAATGGAAAACGATTCTTATATGGGGCGTATAGATTAAGGATATGAACGGGCTCAGGACAATTTCGAAAATGGGCCAGAATGAGAATGCCAACAAAGCATTGGAAGGCTACCGCTTTAATCCAATTTGGGTCCCATAAAACTGCTAAACCTCCAGATAAACCAATAGGATTTGTAGCCACCATATGCCAGGATGGGAGCATTCTTCTGAAATATAAAATCGTATGAGAGCAGTCATGCATCGTCTCCTGAATTAAAAGCATTCTAGAATTTGAGGACCGAAAAAGGTCCTTTAGGGCCATAAATTTTGGGTTAGCACCTAGGCCCCGTATGTTCATAGAAAATATATTATTCGTTTCGGACCACAGGAGGCTAACATGTTCTAAGAGGCCCAGGAACAGAGGGATCATCAGAAACAATTTCAGTTATAGGAACATCAATAAGATTTAGATTTCTGGAGGCTGATTGCTTTCTTCCCTGTCTTCCACGGAAGTGTCTACTTCCCCTCTTCTCTTTGCGACGGACCATAATGTTACCGGCCGAATTAGGGCTTATAAAAAGGGAAGGGGAGCGATCTGGTTTATGAATGGCAAGAGGTTTCAGATTAAGCGAAGCCCATTTGTGCAGGAGGTCGATATCACAGTCAAAGGAGTTTTTATCAGAGGACCCCAGGGAGTTGAATGGAGTCAAAGATTCACATACCACTTTGCCTTTGTAGTCAACTTTTAGGGAAGAAGAGGGAGGGATATCATTGGAAGGGGAGGGTTTGACGGTCGGGGAAAGGGGGGATGAGGATATGTAATGAACGGAAGAGGAAGGACCAGCCTTTGATGGCTTTTGAAACGGTTGGGGAAGGGGAACGACAGGATCGGGGAAAGGCTCCGGCGGAGGGGGAGATATAGGGAGATCCAACCGAGGAGAAATCAGTTCAATGTAAGGCCGATAATGATGCTTGGGTGTGAGAGCTGACCGTGGCCAACTTACAATAGGATCATTTTCCTGCCCAGGTGGATCCACTACTAATGATTGTGCCCGCAATTGACAAGAAGGTCTTTCCTTAGACAAACCTTTATGTGGGGAGAACTGGGATATAGGAATAGATGAAAACCGAAAGGGGTCTTCATAGAGAGGCTATTCCTTTATAACACATGTATTTGAGGCTCTGACATTTTTCTCCGAATGGATCCTATAATGATATTTGACAGAATGGAACCGAGGGCATTGTGGGAGAAGATGACCTGTTCTGTGACACATTGATCACCTGAATGGTACTCCCCAGTAATCTAAGCATTGGTGGACATGTGACCTGTTCCAACTAAGGTCTGGCGACTCCGGGAATCCTCCCCTAAAAGCTTTCTCTATAAGGATCCAAGCTACGTGCTTGTCCTTAGCACCAATACATCTAGGATCAACATAAATGAATCTTCCAACCGCATTGCTGATTTTTTCCATATATTCTTTGGTCCACAGCTCGATGGGCAATCCTAGCAGCTTCAACCAAATATAATTGTTTTATGGAGTACTCCTGAGAGGATTAAAACCAATGTACCACCTATATAAGGCCAAAAAACTTCGATCCCGAACCCATGGCTTTGAGAAAATGAATTCCAAGTCATGATCTCGGAGGAAATGGAAACTAAACCAATTGTTCATAATCTTAACAATGGTAGGGGAGTAACCAATCAGAGGAGCCCATTTGGCAGAAATCCAAGCTCTAATTTGTGCCTCCTCCATGGTCAGAAAGAACCAACGACCCACTAAATCTCTCTTTTGCAGGCTTGATATTCTGTCGAATAAAAGAGGCCCATCCAAGTTGATGGCGTCAGGCGGGGAGGAGGTTTTAACCGGCCGGTTAGGTCTATGTTTCAGACGTGAACCAGGACCGCCACCCTGGGAGGATTGTTCCTGCTGAGAAGAGGGAATGATGTCAGCATTCATCTTGGCTATCCATTCAGATTTAGTAGACTGACTGACGTGTATATTTTCTGCGTCAATGGTTGCTCGAACCAATGCCAAAGTTGCGGATTGGTCTAATGGGAAATCCATGTAGGAGGACAGATACGAATTATTGAAATCTGAAAATGGATCCTTCGGAGATATGCTGACAAACAAAGTACCTCCAGGTTTTATATTAAAAGGGAAAAGGACCAAAAATAGTCAAGGAAAGCAGTACAAGATGGACCGAAAAAGGATGGGCTCAAAAGGAGGACTAGGGGAATGTCTGCCAGTGACGTAGGACATCAGACACCAGAAACATCCCTACTGACAAGGAGATAAATGCGAAACTTTAATCAACAGTAAACAAAAGGGAAGTGGCCGCGGGAATTAATTCAGAGATCAAGGAGAGAAGATGTCCTAGATAATTCCAACCAACAGAAATCGGAAAACCAGAAAATTCAAATTTTCCGGCACCAGAAAAAAGATGAAAACTAGCAGATGACCCCTGTAGGGAAACTACCTCAGGAAGACACTTCCGAACAGACAATGCAGCGACAGAATATCTCAAATACGCACCACCATGAACCAATTCTGAATCGAAAATCAGAGCATGGTTTGGAAATGATAATGAATCTCTTGAGGAATTTTTTGGTTGTCCCCCACCAGCTTAAGAATTCAAACTCAGACATATATATATATAATCAGAGTTGAACATGATATGGAAAGAGCGAATTATGAAAAATTGGGAGATGAGCTAAAAATTGTTTAAAATAGTCCAAAATCTTATACCATATTTGAAAGCGTATATTTCAATAATATTTACAGGAAAAAAAACAACAGAAGCTTAAACGTCTGACCTGAGCCACGAGCGTTACCGAGTGGAGAGCACCATGGGCCAGTTCGGTGATGCGCCAAATGTGGGTTGAATCCAGAGCAGACGGTCGAAGAATTGTGGTCCGGCCAAAGATTTATTCCTCAGACTTGGAGGTGGCCAGATAGAGAGCCAAAGCCTTTGATAGCAGCCGGGAAATTGAAAAAAATAGAAGATAAGAGAGAGATGTGAGGGGGTAAGGTAAATATCCAGGCGTCAGAACAAGGGATGATAGTGGAAGGTCATGCCACGTTCAAGGTCGCATGCAGAAACCCATCCATAGTCATGACATCCACCAAAGGGATGGCGAAACCGGGAGAGACACGTTCAGAGGGGAGAGAAACCGATCATCCAATGATGTCTCAGAGATAATCACTATCCTCCATCATCCTAGAGAGCAATAGAAAGTAGGTCATGAGACATAAAAAGAAAACGATGGATGGCATGAAAGTTATTGGTCAAAGACATTTACATATTGGATAAAATTGAATGAGAGTTTGTGGATTTTTGAATTCAAGGGTGAAGATTTAATGTGCCGAGAATATACTTCGTTCGAAGCATTATCCTGGTCGAGGAAGATTTAATGTGCCGAGAATATATTTTGTCTGAAGCATTATCCTGTTTGAAGCATTATCTTGGTTGGAGACGTTTCTATATTGGATGAGATCCTATTTGAAGCATTATCCTGGTTGAAGATGTTTATATATTGGATGAGGGTTTGTGGACTTTTGAACTTAAGGGTGAAGTTTTAATGTGTCGGGAATATGTTTCGTTTGAAGCATTGTCATGGCTAGAATTTATATAACACTGGTGGAGTGGATTTAATGAAACTGAGATTTTAAAAATATGGTCTAAGGAATGACAATGTGACAATGTCTGCAATTTTGTCAACTTTACTCATGTAATGGAAAAACAAATAATTTCATATGACGTGGCAACTACACACTTACAATATAGGGCTAGTTTAGTCAGTGTATAGGGGCAAGTTGAGTCTCTGGGTCAAGCCGACTTAAGTCAGCAACCCAGTAACCCGTCCACACCCTAACAGGCTGTGGACAGAGGAATATGGACCCGAAATAATTAAGAGGTATTTTCTTTTCTATTTCACAATACAAATAACATAGAGCAACTAGATAAGCACCAGAGAAGTTTCGCAGAGAAATAATTATATTATTGCCAATTAAGATAGAGCAAAATTCTTTGAAACAAACTGCGCATCATAACAACTCTATTTAATTAATTTTGTCAAAACCCCAGGGGTCAACATGAAAATATAACTGGAAAATAGAGCAATATAGTACAATTAATAAATTCCACAAGTACTCGATCACATAAGAACCAAACTATATCTCAAGAGAAGATACGAACCCATCTTTATCACAACAAATGTATACAAATGTATTATAAGAAAATTTATCACAACAAATGTATTATAAGAAAATTAAAGTTCAATAAGTGTTAAACCATCAATTGCTGATGGAAAACTGATTTACAGTAGTCCAATATATACAAATTGAAACCCATAAAATTCATAAAATGACTCGCACCCTTCTTCGGGTGAGCATACCCTGTTCTTCTTAGAAACCCTTGGTGTGGGAATAATACTCTCAAGCCTAATTCAACAATTAAACTAAAAACAAGGGCCGTAGGCAGTGGTAGTCCAAAGCCCCACGCTCTACATGTACATACATGTTGTAAAAGTAGTCGTATTAGCTAGGGTAAATTAAACTAAAAACAAGGGCCGTAGGCAGTGGTAGTCCAAAGCCCCACGCTCTACATGTATATACATGTTGTAAAAGTAGTCATATTAGCTAGGGTAAATTAGAAAATTGTACAAATAAAGGTTGGCAATAGTAGAATCAAAGTCATAAACATTAACTCCGCATAATTTACAGGTATTAAATTTATGAAATACTATTCTACTACATCCATACAAATTTGAGATTATAAATCAAAATAATTTTTGTATTTTGGTAAAAGTAGTCATAGATATATTTCGAAAAAGAAATCTATTTATATATGTTTTTTAGTAAAACATAGTTATAAAAAATAAGGATGATAATTGCAATGTAACATGGTACTTTCTTCTATTACTAATTAGTTGATTAATTGATTAGAGATTATGAAGAGTGTGAGAAAGAAAAAATCCACTCAATAAAAAAGAAAAATTAGAGATTATGAGGAGTGTGCGAAAGAAAAGCTTCACACAATAATTTTTTTTTTACTATTCATGATTACTGCAAAAGCTAGGAAATTAATTTTGAAATGTTGTCATTTACACGATTTCTAAACAACTTTCAAAAGTTAATTAGCGGTTATTGTACATTGTATCCATATAACTATTTTAGATATAAATTTTACAATATTTTAACATAAATAAGTAGTGTGAATGTAATTCATAGTACTTTGTGACTAGTAATATGAATATCAAGACTAGTAGAAACTAATGCAGACTCTTAAGATAAGGAGGTCCACACTCTCCACAGTTGGAGCCACACCGAAAAGCCAATATTAATCTAAAATTCTAACAAATTATCTCATTAATCTAAAGTAGACTCTTAAGATAAGGAGGTCCACACTCTCCACAGTTGGAGCTACACCGAAAAGCCAATATTAATCTAAAATTCTAACAAATTATCTCATTAATCTAAAGTAATTAATTACATAGCTCTGCCGAGAGCATTAAGTTATTGAATTATGCTTGAAATGCTGAGAGCATTACATTATTGGATTATGCTCGAAAAGCCAATATTGATTCCTCTTAATTTATTAAAAAGATTTAAATCTGAATTTTTTTTTTTTTTTTTGGTAGGTAAGCACCCCAGGGGATTTGAACTAGTGACCTATCGCAAGGAGTGCCTTAACAGTGCACCCATTCACCATCAATCCAAAGCCCCGTGGGCTTAAATATGAAAGATTGTTGATCCTTAGGGTTCACTGGAATAAATTCGTGTTTAAATGTTTTAAAATTATGTAATATAACACTCTAAGTAAATACATTATAAAATAAATGAATTGTACTGTGAAAATTTTTTTTTAAATGAAAGGAAGACCGAGTTGGCAAGAAAGGCACCAGAGAAACACCAATTATTGGTTCAGACCATCAACTGTCGTAACTACCATCTGTAAAATTGCTTTACAAGTAAATGCATGATCTCTAGCACGTCTAAAACGCTGAGTCAAATTTGAAATCTGACAGTGTGATTAACGATTTCCATGCTACATGCATTGGGTACACTATATCCCAAAAGAAAGACAATTCTAGATGGCAGCATACGCTATACATAGGTATTAAAGGCATTGATGCTGCCAGTTGAAAAGTTCATGCCTAAATGAAGTAGGTTGGAATTGTTATCTCATTGATTATATAACACTAAAACAACTCCAAAATATTTCATGAATAAGATAGTGACTAAAAATCAAAAAAATATTTGCAGGTAACCAATGACTTCTTGGTTGCCTCATGGACTGCACTTCTTAAGGAATCCAGGTTGCATCCAACTTCGTCATTCAATATTCCTTCCATTTACTTGTAAATGATTTTTTCAATATCTGTGTGGGAATGTTGAGAAATCACCAGTTTGCACACTTCAACACAATTTAATCTCTGCTCTCATAATTTACAGGTAAAGCGATGTGGATTGTGGTCAGTGATAGCATGACATGTTGAAGGAAAAACCTCATTAAATTTTGATGAGAGAATATGCCAATGAATACAATGAACACTAGGAAGAAACAATACTTATCAAGTATCATGTTAAGAATTTACCATCGGGGAGATGAGAGCCTCGCTCGGATGATAAAAATTTTACCAGTCGCCTGAGCTGCATTAGGAACAAAGAGGGTTGGCATAGAACACAAGTGGGAAACTAATCATTATAGTCACAAAAACTAAATCATAATAAAATGGGCACATTCTGTTATCATTGTTGATGCATGAAAAATAAATCATAGTAAAATTGGCACATTCTGTTATCATTGTTGAGTCGTGAAGGAGCCGACCTCGCCTAAAGTGTAAGTAAAAATAAAAAAAACAAGAGACAAAAAGAGGTTGAAACCTCTGTATTGAAACCCTTGAGTTTGGAGTGCCACCATTGAGTAGCTACTTGTCAATGGAGCTATAGCAAGAAGTTAACCAACCAACAACTAGTAAGGAGATTAGAGGAATCAAGGAAAAATGCATCAAAAAATCCAAAATGATTCTGTTGGGTGCCTATGTTTTCCCCAGCAATTACAACCACGAGAGCATAGGGATGAAGAAAGCCTAATTAAGGGGATGAATGCTAAAACTGGTAGTTTACCATATTCCTGAAAAACACTAATCGCCATAGTCATTAGAGCTCTCCCAAACCATCTCAGTCATTCAATCCAAAGTTCACATGACAACCATGTGAAAAGGGTGAAGTGGACACACGCTATAAAACAATGTGATAAGGAGACAGGTGGTATGCCGACCTGGATACCAATCGTTCAAATGAGAGATGGTTGTAATGTAATATCACTCCACGACTTAATAAATTAAACAATGGAGTACTATTTGTTAAGTGTGTTATTCAAAACAAAATTTAGAAATATACAGCTGTAATACATGTAGAGATCGTGGCATAATAAAAATTGACAATTGAATGAAATATAAATCACCACTTGTCCCTCTTTTTCCATAACTCGATGCCTAATGCCCAACATGCACTATGCACAAGCGACACTTAGCACAAGTGAAACTTAATACTGATCCCTCTTCAACTTGAACGAGGGTGGGAATTACCTCCTTAAAATGTGCAAGGCTCTTTGTTAAACCTTATTTTGATTGTATACTACACTGAACCAAGAAAGTTGAATTCTTGTATTCACCTCGCAGCCATATACGTAGGAAAAATGTCTTGAATCGACACTAAACCAAGAAACCTGAATTCTTATATTCACATGGCAGCCATATACGTAGGCAAAATGCTTCGAATAGTCATTATATTGAGCAATAGACTCGCCAGAAGGTATGTTATTCTATTGGCACTTAGGATTCTCCAGTAACAACAACACACGAAATTTGAAAGAGTTGAAAGGGTTGCAGTTACAAGAATGGCTAGCTAGTCTTTCCACCACCAAGCAGGTAACTGATTAGCATTTGTGGTATCTCAAGTGTGTTCCATGAGGTTTCACCTACCTTAAAGGGATGGTTAGTGTTTGTGGGATCTCAAGTGTGTTCCAGGTGGTTGCAACTGACTTGAAGGGAGCTGCAACTGATTTGTTTGTTACAGGTAACATGTTCACCATCAAATGAGCTCATTGATTACATCTAACTACCGTTCTAATTGTTCTTTACATTTAAAGGAGAAGAATAAATGCAAGAACTTGTTCAATCCAAGCAAACGATATGTAATTGTTTTCCAAATTCGCCCTATTTCATTTCCCAAGCTACTCACCTCTGAAAGTGATAGAGGTTCGACCCAAATCAAGGTAAATCATATAAGGAAACGAAGCTATTTTTGCACCTTGGGTTCCATTTAGAACCATTGCCAACGCTCAGAATTAGTTCTTTGCAATCTCCAGCCAATCGATAAACCCCTCAGTCCCTTGTGTTATTCTTTATTTAGCCAGAAAGAGAGATTCAAATTTATATCCAGTGGGAATCTTTGTTTCGGGAGAACCTAGCACCCTTATTGAGAGAAGTTGCTCTCACGAGCAAAAGAAAACAAAAAACTAAATAAAACCCTCAAATTCCCTACCAGTTGCAAAGGATTATATCAATATGTTCTGAATTGGAATTCTAGGATTCATTAAGCTGAAGTTTATGAATTTCTTTTTATGGGAATAGCTTAAGATAGAGATTGTGTTTTATACAACACATTTCACTGTCTTAATACAACTAAATCTTCAACTGGTGAATTGTATATATAATATATGTATTAGATCTCTCCTTTTTTGAAGGTATTGCCTAGCCCGCCCCTACTTTGGTAACATTATTAATGGTTTGTCTATTTTGGACATTTGTGTTTAAAATATTCTAGAGGTTTCTCATAAATTCAAAAGAAAAGAATATAATAAACTAAATTTGCACTCACCTTTAGTCACATTAATGCAAGCCTGTGAAACTATGATTCATAGTTCCATATGTGAAACTATGATTCATACTTCCATTTCTTCACTCAACATATTTTAAATATTTATTTTTGAATTAAGCTCACAATTATTTGAAATAGGGCTGCTTGTCTTTCTAATGTAGAATGCTTAAAAAATTGTAGAGAAGTGTAGAACTGACCTTTAATTTCCCCTTGCAGATCGGCCAATCATCCACAGAGATATTATGAAATAGGATGACACTATAGTAATAATTGACGGAAATATAAATATAAACACTTTTAGCTCATGACCCAAATTCATGCAGATCCATTGACTAACCCATACGCTACCTTGAGGTAGTGAGTAAATGGAGGAAAACTCAGAAAGGCTATATAATATAAAATAATAATGTACCATAAGGTTCATGTGAGTAGTTAGATACCGGAGCACGTCCAAGGGTGGAATTCAATTCTTGTAGACTATAGAAGCAGTGGCCCTAGTCATCGCCTGGATGTCTTCCTTGATTTCTGATTGAGCCTTTTGCTTGGATGTCTTCATTGATTTTTTCTTGAGCCTTTTGCCCTGAATATCTTATCTTTTACGATATTTGAGCTTTCTACCCTGAATAAATTATCTTTTACGATACCAATACTAGAGTTGTATGCTAATAGCCATGTGGATGTGGAAAGTTCCTTGAAAAACATGTGGAAAGGACCTGAAAGTGGCCACTAAAACATTGGATATAAAGAAATTGACAGGAGTATATCAAAATCGTTGCACCATAAAAATTTCGATAAAAAATTTAGATATAGGCAAACTTTGCCTCAACCAACATACTTTGGATAAGATGTTATTGCAAACTTTGCCTCAACTAGCCTACTTTGGATAAGATGATATTGCCTCAATCTTCCTGCATCAGGCAACATGAAGGCTATAATAAGAGGTCGATTGTTATCCGAACCAAAAAATTTGCTTAAAATTTTTATTAAATGAAATTGGGAGCATTAGGATTAAAATGCAAAAAAACTATTTAAAAAATATTGGTCAAGTATAAACTAATGGTCGTTCAACGATCGAGCGATCGCTATAGTTGTGCTAAAGGCAGGGACTAATAATGGTTATGGAATTGTGATTGGCAGAGAGGTAACGTAATTAAACATGGAAGAGAAGAACATAGAAATTAGGCGGTGAACTATAGAGCATTTGAGAAACTGCGCGAAAGGTAGCTCATAGTGTTCAGAAAGTGGAGCACAAACCTGCAAACAAGCATAAGAGGCGAGTAAGCATCAGATAAAACTCAGAATTGATCAAAAATCTCAAACATAGTGAAAGGAGTAACGATACATGTGGAAGAAATAAACCAAGTATATAGCCCTGTGATAAACGACATGCTGGAGGAATGAGTCATACAAATGATGAACCAAGAAGAATCAAACGGAAGGTTTGTAAGCCAAAATTCTATACTAGTCTAAATGAGTAACCAGGGTATGGAACACAAATGTCTCCCTCATGCTTCTTAGCCTAGTACCCGAAATAATTCCACCTGTAATCGACGGAAAGATGAGCCTCAACTCAACAGAAGACCTCAATAATTAAAGAGATAGACAAATATTTGACAGGTTGATGGTTATCTTTGGATCGACGTAGAACAACCCTCTCTGAAAACTGGAACTGGAACCAAGCTGCTGCAACGAAGACATCGTGTAACAATGACTGGAGAAACCGTGAAGAAAACAAGGTGGTTATTCTTATGCTGCATGAGGGTCATTGGATCGATGGATACAAACCCTACAAGATCAAGGGTAGGATTGACACCAGTTGTCATCCTTGGGAAGTGAGCCACAAGTTGTCAGCCTTAACCGTGAGAGGACCTCGTAAGCCATACCTATGCCATATTAAATGTAGTTTGGAAACTTAGATAACTGTGAATTACTAAGTTGTAGAGCTAAATGGTTAAGCATTGACCTTGTTATGAATTATATCTAAATTGCAGAGTGGAATGCATTAAAATATATATACAGTTTTTGTCTTTTGCTTTTTTGTTTTTTTAGTATATATATGGTGACATGGATGTATGTGACAAGTGCTTGCATTTATAATAGTGACGATATATGTAGCTATCATAATAAATAAGGTTGTATAGCTAGTGTTCTCTTCCGCTTAGTTTAATAAAATATTTTAATGTCATGATGTGTTGTATGTACTCGAGACAATAATAAAATTGTAAAATGAGATAT
>APFE030030883.1:1340-17581 GCA_000404065.3 Pinus taeda | reverse complement strand
TTCTTCAATGGTAGTATTTAGGGGTTCAATTTTTGGTTTATTGGGGACATCATTAGAATCAAACATGTCTTCTAATGGAGCTAAGCCTATGGGCAGAAGATTGTTCTTTAGCTGTATCATTTCAGTTTCATCCTCTGGTGTTTCTTCATGCTCAATTTGCTGGATCTCTTGAATGTCATTCTGATTGAAAATTGTAGGATTCAGCATTTGGTAGGCTGTTTTGGATGAAAGTACTTGGTTGTTATGTCCATTGTGTATTTGTGATTGATTTTCTGACTGAAGTATTTGCGATTGACTTGCTGGCTCAATATCTATATTAAGGCCTGAAAATTCTTCCTGTAAATTCAGAAAGTTTTTGATTTGTGTATCATTGTCAAAAACTTGCCAGTCTTTTATGTTATTTGGGACTGATGGTCTGTGTTTTACTTCAGCTGTGAAACGATGATGGGGGTCAAAGGGAAGCTTGCAAGTACTTGCAAACATGGCTAAACTATGAGCATGCAGGTTTTGTGACCTAGGAACTTTAGTGACTTGGAAATCAGCAAAAGACTTAAGCAGCTCATTGGCAACAGCTCTGTATGATCTGAGTCTATTATCTTTGGTAACAAATTTTCCCTTAACTTGTTGGATAACCAAGTCAGAATCCCCTAGGATTGATACTCTTGTAACTTGGAGGAATCTTACCAATTTGAGACCTAATAGAAGGGCCTCATATTCAGCCATATTGTTGGTACATCTGAAGTTTAGTCTGTAAGCTCTACCCTCTGCGTAACTATTCTCTTTATTGTGCACCCATATTCCTGCTCCCGCCCCTAACTTGTTAACTGATCCATCAAATTCTAGGAACCAAAGGGATTCCTTTTTTAGGGGGTTTTGAAAAATGTCAGTGTGGCATGAGTTTGTAAGTTGGAGTATAGGCTGATCTTTTGGTTTAGTCTGCATGACTTCCTTCTCCCTTGGTGGGAGTGCTTTGTTCTCTAGAGGGGCCCCTTTTTCATTATCTTGTTTCAATGTTGTGGTTTCACCATTGCTTGTTTTGTGGTCCTGAATATTGGCATTGTTTGATTCAATCAGTATTTGGATATCAGGGTCTTTTTGTTCAGCAGTCTGATTTGTTTTAATTATTTCAGTCTTTTCCTTGGTGTTGCTTTTTCCAGTGTCATTGAAGAGAATGTATGAGTCTATGTCAGAGTGGACAGCATAAATGGGAAAATTTTGGGGCTTCTCTGTACTACTGACCATGTACTTCATTAATGATTCTCTATACAACCTCTTGGGTTGACCAAAGACTGTAATAGTAGCATAAGACATGTCTAGTTGAAGAGACCCTTGAAGCTTTGCCCCCCATGATGTTGACAGTAACATCCCATATTTGGGTGGGATGTCAGCAACAACTACATCCATTAGGATGGTTTTGTTTGGATATTGGACTAAAGACACACATAGATCTTTTATTAGGCCTAGACACTTGACTTGGCTGGAATCAAATGAAAAGAGGTCTTTGTATGGTCTAGTGATATCCAAATTTAACCTTTCCATTACGGATTTGGGCATTAGATTATGAGATGCACCTAAGTCAAACATTGCATTGTGTAGTATTTTGTCATGCACATGCAGGCTGACATAGAAGGGTAAGATTCCTGAATCTGCTAATTTTCCATCTACCTCAGGGCCGAAAAGCAATTCAGGGGTGTCATCCAATACATTGACGTTATCCACATTATCTTTGTTTTTGCTATGGGTGAGTTGCAGAGATCTTTGAATTTGCTGTTTATAAATCTCATTTTTGGCTAGCTCTGCCAGAGGTATGGTTATTTTCAATTTTCCAATTTCAGTTTCCAAGTCAAAGGGTTTTTCTGTGTGTGTTTTGGTAGTATGGATGAGCTTGCTTTCTTTATCTGCTAAGGTTTCCTCTTGATTTTGAAGTTTGTTCTTGTTGATCACCTGTTGGGGCCCTTTGCTTGGTTTGGGTTGTTCAACTGATGGAATAGGTGAATTCAGTGACTGTTCAGTAATGTCTTCAATGGTTATTTCTTTTGTGGGTGAATCGGTTGTGTTATTTGGCTCCACTACTATGGCACTTTTAGGCTGTGTTTTGTCTTTTGTTTTCTCGGGTTGGGTTACATTTACAGTCCTACTTCTCAGCTTGTACTGTTTATGAACCTCATAGACAGCAGTGTCATAGCCTTTTTTAAAATCAAATGATTCCCCTGAACTAGTGTGAAACTATTTACTGTCCTCCTCATTTTGATCCTCTTGAGTCAAGAAGACTTGGTGCTTGTTGTCAAGCCCCATTAGGTGGATATGAGTGTCCTCTGTTTGTTCTTCTGATGCGGATGTTTCAGCATAGTTTTCTTGAAATGGTGGTCTTATTTCAGGGTCATTGCTGATTTTGCTCCCACTAGGATTTTGGTTTCTCCTAAAGTTTGTAGCCCTGTTAGGGTTGTTTGGTGGTGCTTCCCATGAGGACTTTCTTTCCACAGATTCTACCCTATCGCCTAACCTCTTCATACCAGAAATTATTGCATCCAATTTTTGGTCCAAGGCAGAGGGTTCTTCTTTGAAAACAACTCTCTTTTCTGTTTTAGCCCTATTCCTCTTGGCAATGAGGTTTGCTTCAACTGTTACAGCAACTCTCTGAGCTTCTTCAAGGGTTTGAGGGGCTCTTTCTTTCAATTGGTAGGCCATATCTGGGTCAAATCCATCTCGGAATTTGTATAAGGCTAAATCCAGGGGAGGTCTTAAGTTTTGAGGTATAGCATTGTAAACATTGTTAAACCTAGCACAATATTCGAAAACAGTCTCTTGGGGACCTCTTCTGATCATATCATATTCACCAAGTATGTGCAAAGGGTCCTTTTTTTTCTCCCATCTATTTGTAAAGGATTGATAAAGCTCATCAGGGGTAGTTATGCTGTTTGCAGGCAGAGATCTAAACCATGTTCTCACATCGCCTGTTAAACTTTGGACAAATATTCTCATCCTTATAGTTTCATCATCAATCTCATAGTTTTCAAAATGATCTTGCATTCTCTTAGCATGTTGGATAGCAGAATAAGGGCCAGTGGAGTCAAAGTATGAGATTTTGGCTTGATAGTCTTGAGGTAAGGCCACTGGATTGGCAGGCAATTGTAAAGGTGCATACCTGGCCATATTTGCTGGGTTCTGGAGGTTAATCAGAACAACTGGGATAAGGGGAACAACAGGTATCACAGGGGTAATAGGTATAGAGTGTATAACAGTGTGGAATGGAAGAACTTGTGTGGGAGAAGAAGGGATCAGTGGGGAACTTTGGGATGTGGAAGGGGAACTAGGGGAACCAGGGGTAGAATGGAATAGAACTTTGACAGGAGTGGGGATTGAGTGAGGAAGCTCTGGCTGTGGACTGATGTCAGCAAGTTGATCTTGTGTTTGCTGGTTCGTAACAAATTTGGGGATTGTATTGGGATTTTCGAATATAATGGGAGGGTTGGGGTCAGGATTATTCCTTGTGTACCTGAGATTCTTCTTGGGAGCCAGCTTCTCCTAAAGACTCTGTATATCTGTATAAGGTAAAAAGAGGTCTGAGTCAGCTCTACCTTAGGCTACAGATGTTTGTATGGGAGCAGCTTAAAGGTGTCTTAACTGATATTCAGACTGTGAGTGCAATTTCTTGATAGATTTTCAGACCTTTAGATCCTAAAGATCCCCAGTCGAGTCACCATTTATGTTAACACCCAGGTTGTCCTCTTTGACTCCTAAGAGGATACGGCCGGGGTAACCACTAACCAGTCTTTGGGCTACAGCTCCTAGCCTAGCTGCAGTCAGAGAGGGCTCTCTCTATAAGGTTTTGTCACTGTTCTCAGTGAAGGTTTTAGGCTAGTTATGAGATGAGTTTTTGCTTGTTTTTTGTGTGTTTGGTTGGGAGGATGCCTCTGGTTTCTTTAAAGTATATCAGCAAGCAGAGTTAATCCATTGGGCAATGGAGTCTGGGATAGTTTTCTCTTGAGGTCTTGATCTTGGTGAGGGGAAAAGCTAGAGGGCCTGTGTGCATGCCATGAAACAAACTGTAGATAGTGATAACGAGGTGACAACAACTTAGTAAAGAGAAGTTAAGAATTCTTTACTTAAGCTGGATATTACAAAGAGACTTGTCACTTAGGAGCAATTGCTTGAATTCCTACAATAACAACATACTGTGATGACATAGTATTAAAGGTAGCAGCGAAGAATTACTCTTTAAATACTGTATCAGAAGAAAACATATAAGATAGTTTAGATTGAGTTCAGGGTAGCCAATGACTAAATCCTGAGACTATTCTTTCTCTTTACTTCCTAGATTTTCAAATGTACAGAAAGACATGGAAAACATATGAGATGACAATGAACACAGGTGAAATAAAGAGCCATGAGGAAAACTTATTGAGCCACGCTATGCACAGGAATCCTGCAACTTTGAGCCACACACCATCAAGAGATCAAGAGACAAACATCTTGAAGAAATCCCACTGTCCTTTGTATTAAGTATCTGCAAGTTTACAATATCAGAATAACAGAGAAGATATGGAGAGAATTCTTACATCCGGAGTCCAACCCCTCTAAACAAACGCGAGGGGGAATATATAGAGGTTACATACAAAAATATCTCAGGAATGGAGTCATCTGAGAGGGAAAATATCTCTTACATTTGTACAGGAGAGTAGATGAGAGTTTAATACAAACATAAATGTCTCTTTAAAGCCTTTAACTGCTGTCAGGACAAATTTTTGACCTTTGGGCACTGCGGAGTTAATTGCGCGGCTTTATCATAAATATGAACTGAAGTGCTCTGTCACTTTGACCTTTTGTATCTTCTTGGCCCTGCTGCCTGTACCTGCTGATGTTGCTGTTGATGCCGAGTACCTGTGCTGAGTTGGCTCAGTGTCTTTATGCTTGCTGTCATGGTTTTGTCCACCTGTAGATGCAATGTGGTCTGTATTGCTGCAAAAGGATTTAATTCCTCAACTTTGATTCAAAAGTAGCTTTATTAACTCCTGCCATATGTCTGCAGGGGGAAGCTGATGCCTCAAAATTGACCCTAAGGTCTCATCAGCTTCTGTATACTTATAGAAATGAGGAGGCTCATCAAATAGATGTGCTACTTCATTTTTAATAAAAAACAAATTATCTAACTTATTAAAAAGAGCCTGTCCTGTTAGTGGCCTGCTGAAGATGACCCAGATGTATCAGCAATATGAATTGCTGCAAAAGTGCTCACCCTCTTGATGTATTTCTCATGAGAGAGCAAACTCCCTGATTCTTCTAAGCTGGGAAGCCCTTTGTCCTGTAGGGCTGTGAACCTATTCTGGAACTTATATATATCTGCCTGTATATCATGGATTTTCCTGTCCAGTGTCTGAGTTAGGTTCTTCATTGTTGTGGTTCTCTTGATTAGGGAAATGATTTCAGTTCTGTTAGCAATTCCCATTCTTATCAGCTGAGCACCAGTCCTGTAATTTAAGACCTCAATCATTTTGGGGGCAAGGTCTGCCATGTTGCCAAGGGCGTTTCTTGCTCTGTGCAGTTCTTTCTTTGCCCTGCCAATGAGTCCTATCTGCTCATATATAGCATCAATGTACTCCCATTGGTTAGTAATTGATTGTCCAATGGCAGTCCAAATCACTTGCTTGACTTCTGCTGTTACTTTTCAAAATTGAGCTGCTTTTCCAACTCTGCAACTGTCCTTTTTAGGGCTTTTACTTCCCTCTCTCTCTCAGCCACACTTTGCTTAGACTTATCATATTTTTCCTCTATCTTTGCTAAGCTTTCCTTGGCCTTATTTAGCTCTGTCATTTGAGCTTCTAGCACCTGAAGTTCTTGCCTCAATTTCTGCATATCCAAGCTCTCAGGCTGCTCAGTTAGTGGTGCTGTGGTGACTGGAACTGTTGTAGCTGGCTCTGTTTCTGCCGTCTGTTGCTTTGGAGGGTCTTTAGGGGTTTCCTCCAGGTCTATTGTCTCTGTGGGGGGTTTAGAAGACTGCCCTTGTTCTCCCCTTTGTAGAGCTGCTTCTAGAGTAGTCTCTGTATCCTGCAGCTTCTGCTGGGTGTCAACCAGCTCCTTATACAAAGTCATAAGCAGCGCAGTGACATCCCTTTCTCTTCTCTGTTGGGCTACTTCATCAGTTTGTGGATGTAGAGTTGGTGGGATCTTCATTTTCTTCTTAATTGCAGCTACATCCGCATCCCTTAGTTTAAGGACCTCCTGTATGGCCTTAACATCATTGGGATCATGACCAAACTCTATGATAATCTCTTCTAGTGCCTTAATTCTGTTGTCCTTGGCTTGAGAGGATGCCCTCTCCAACTCAAGCTGAGCTGCAGTGTTATTCAAACTGTTTTGCAGCCTATAATTTACCAAGGTATTGTCCGCCAGGGTGGCATAGACCATCTCACCCGTTTGCTTATGGAGCTCGATCTGGTCCATGGGGTGGATGTCTTTTGCAAGGACTTCTAAGTTTGTCCTTATATAATCAGCAGGTGTTTGAGGATGCGGCACTGTAGGGGCAAAATGGCTCATTGTCAACTTGCCTCCTTGCACATCAAAGGCAGCCATTAGCCTTTGCTGGTTTGGAGGGGCCATGTTCAACAAATGATTGTAGAGCTTGATTTTGAGTGGCTCACTCCTCCTCTTAGCATCCCTGAACTGGTCCTTTATGCTTTCAGCTGCACTCTTTGCTTGTCCTGAGGAGCTGACCTCCCCAAGTGTTGCCCTATCTTGCTCTTGATGTAATGAGCTGGCAGAGGTCTCAAGGCTATGCATTTCTTCTTCTGAAAATGGATTGAGCCTCTGCCTTTTGTCTGGACCTTCTGTGAGAGGGGTATCCCTCTCCCTTTTCCTGCTGATGTCCTCCCTCTAAGGGGTCTGGAGGACCGAAAGACCATCCTAGAATCCTGTCTAGGAGGTGCCATGCTGGTTGTTTTATCTTCGGTGGCTGCCTGGCCTTCTCCTTTTTGCTGTTCCTGATCCTGTTGATCAGTTTCTTGCTGATTTTGCTGCTGTTGGTCCTGCTGGCCCTGTTGGCCCACTTGCTGTTGTTCCTGCTGGTCCTCTGTTTCTTCCATTATTTTGCCTTTACCTTTGTCCTGCCCCTGATTTGACGTTTGTGCTGCCCCTTCTTGTGTTGCTGATGAGGAAGCTGGCGCTGTTGTGTGAGAACTTGGCAGGGTAGGCACCTGAGAAGGACATTCCAAGTCAGCCATTTTTAATAAATGTCTCCTAGCCCTATCATTTAGCTCTTCTTAGGTCAGAGGCTCTACCAAGGTATTTTTATGCCATTTTGGCTGGTTTGCATGTCTTGTTATGAGGAGCATGCTATTATGCTAATAACTGGAGAGTTTATATTTCAGTCTCCTCTTGGATATAAAGCCATTGGGGTCATATGGTTTCCAAAGGAAGCTTTGTGTTAAGCCCAAGCTTTCCAACATTCTCTCTACCTCCGTCCAGCCTTCTCTTTTGTTTAAAACCAAATGCCCAAGCTGGTTTTTGATTTTGAGTTGTGCCTTCTTGCCCCTACCTGCAAAATGGATCAGATCGGCATGGGCAAACTGTCTAAAGTACTCCAGGGAAAAGAGCCTCATAGGCACAAACTTAGGTAGCCTGAAAGGGCGCAGCTCACACCCATATATCCTAAGCACTGTATGATGCTGGTAGAAATACCAGTCCCCTATGCTGTAAGCAGTGGATAGTTGCAGTATCCTCTTCATTTCCTCAGTGAGTCTTGGAGGAGGTTCTGTCATAAGTAGAGATAGGGCTGGATGAATAAACAGATCTATGAACTCACAATATGTATAGGGTGAGTAGAAATAGCCATGGAAGATTGAGCTCCAATATACAACTGATCTTGGGTTCCTTGCTGCATTGGTTCTCTTGATTTCAAAAGAGAATTTTTCATATTGGTGATACAGAATAAGATGATAGATATATGAGGTGTATCTGAACACCCTCTCTCTAGGTAAGTGCAGGAACTACTCATGTATTTTGTCTGAGATGTATGTGGCATAGTTGTAGCAGATAGGGGTCTTCCCAGGGGCAAACATTAACATCATAACTAGTACAGTTTCCTCTATAAACTCCATTGATCTATATCCCAGAATTGCGCTTATCATATGGGCCAGGTCTAATCCAAGTTGGTTTAAGTATCCATCAAAGATAGGAGGGTGCAGCACTCTGTCTGATTTGCTAACAAATAGTTGATTAAACCTCAGGATCTCTGCCTCTGTGAGTGTTTTGTTCCCTTGGTTGATTAAGTCCAGCAGGGACAAAGGAACCATTTTCTTGTCAGTTCTGAACTGAACCATATCTCTGATGGCCTGAGGGGTGGTATAGAATACAACTTCCCCCTTTGGATTGACTACAGCTCTCTGTGATGGCTCATAGCAACTGGCACATAGATAGATGAGATCAGGGAATTGTCTAACTAGAGGCATTTTAAAAATGGGCAGGGCAGACTCCGAGATGCCTAGGATATCTGTTCCGTCTCTGTGCTTGGCCCTGAACTCACTTAGCAGGCGAAGATGTGGGGTGCATCCTTCTCTGGAGTCTTCTGAGATCTGATAATCCAGGTCTGCCAAATCCTGCCAGTCTAGCTCTCTCTGAGGGGCATTCAGAGGAGTGACATTAAGGACTTCAGGGGTCTCCATGTTTTATACAAATAATTCTCTGAAATGCCGCTTGAAACAGCGAAATTGATGGGAACCAGGATTAACAGGGTTGATGTATAGTTAAAGAATCAATGATGGGCTTTTTGGCAAGGGTTTTCAGCAGCAGAAAGACCTCCCTTGTCAATTTGGGAGTTATGCAAGAGTTCACGGTTGCGCGAACAGGGTAGGTTTTTTACAGGATTTACAGTCAATCCGAGGCCTGCGACGCTATGTTTTTTAGCTTAAAATGGTCAAATTGGGTAAAGTGCAGTTGGTTTATCGGTGAAATTTACGTCTCAATGGCTTTCATGGCGGTTTTTACAAGCAATTTAAGAAAAACCAGTGCACAGGAGGACGAGGCTGAAATACCTGGTAAACAGTGGTCTGAACTGAAGAATGCAGCTGGGTTTGCGCGCTGGGTGCTTTGAAAATGGTTGCAGGCTGACTGGTGGCGCGGGCGTCGTAAATTACATGCAGAGAGCTTACCAGCAAATTTCCGAAAAATATGAAAAAATGGCGAAAAATGGCGAAAATATGGCTTTTTGGCTTTATTGGCGCGCTTTTTGGATGACGTCAGCATGACGTCATCATGGGGGACCGGGTTGGGTGACGTCAGCATGACGTCATCGGGTGATGTGGCAGTCAATGACAGGTCCACGGGGGCGGTGAGGTGGCGGCCAGGTGGGTGAATGAGGGACGAGGCGGACGGATGTGGCGGTGACGTGCACGGCAGCGGGGCGCAGACGTGGGCGGGACATGTGTCGCAATATCGGAACGGGCCTTGTACGTTGGACAGACTGTCAGACAACGCTCCGATGCAATCATGGAATGATGCGTGTCCCTGGTGTGATGCTGGCTTGACGCAAGCATCTGACAGATATCGGAAGGTATCTGTCAGACACGTAAGGCCTTCCAATATTGATATAGGCCGTGGATTTGGAAACGGGTGATCGAACAGTCGTCGGGCGCCCAACCTGCACGGACGGTAGCTCCTCCTTCGATTAACGCGCGGACGTCGAGATTGCCCGAAATGATCATCCGCCGTAGATCTGAGTCCGGCTCCATCTGACGGTCATCGGAGAGGTGATCTGCACGGTGTATAGCTATGTCCTGTCGGGCAATAAACAATGATTTTTATTTGCAAAACATGTTTAATCAGCCAACTTTAGAAAAATGCCATTTCGGGTTTTATATAAGGTTTTGGGCATAAATATTTCCGAAGGCGGAAACTTTGAAAAAAGGGGTCAAATTGGATTTATGCAATATGAAAAGGTGAATAACCCTCGACCTTAGGATAAAGCGGGGAAGGGTGATTTTACAATGTTTTCGCCCCTTTGAGCGTTTTTATGGGTTTTTTAAAGGTTTTTCAATGTTTTTTCAAGGTTTTCAAGGCAAAATGGGACTTTGGGGTAGGGAATCTGGTTTGAGGTGGAGCAAAAGGTGAGTCATGGGTTCTTGACCTTGACCAGGTGTCAAATCAAGTCCCAGGGAGAGAATATTATGGCTATAGTGCCAAGGAGGGGATATTTATGCATTGTGGGGTTTATACACCATGGTGTTTATAATACTAGGGATAATGGGGTATAGGGAGATAAGTAATAGAGTTAGTTGTTAATATGGAGTGAACATATGGATGAGGGCTAGTTGAACCAAGTTTTCTTTGAAAATAACTTGAAATTGGGAGTAGATCAAAATGAAAAGATTTTTTCACAAGAAATGTGGCTTCTTACAGCTATAAGAATGTAAAACATTTGAATCTCTATGCTTTGTGCAACTTTGGGGAGAGGAAATTAGTGATAAGTGATATACAAATGAGAAACAAGGGAGTTAGTCATGCTCCAGAGTGCTGCTCTTCCTGTAGATGCTTCAGCAACTTTGATTTTGAAGGAGACACCACTTCTGCAACCCCTCTACCTACCCAACTATTTCTCCTAACATTTTTTGTTCCTTCTTGGAGGGTGCACTTGGACTTGCAAACCCTTTGAATGCCTTTTCTTTTCATTGGCTTTTTTGCTTTCTTTTCCTATCTAATACAACCCTTATTCCTTCCAAGGTCCCAGATTAAGCAGTTGGGAACCTTAGCTTCTCTACCTAGCTACTGATCTGCCAAGATTAGACAGTTTGGACAGATTTCATTCTCTATTCTACAACATAAATTGAAAACATGGCATGGTCCAGATTAGATTGTTGGGCCATCCATCAAAATTGAGTTCTTATGAAAATTGAAACAGACATTGCCTTCCTAAGGAAATATGGGATCTTTGCATTATCAAAGCAGAGCATATTTGGACCTTTGATATCCAATCATGAAATATGAAACCTATTGGTATAGGTATCCAACAGTGAGGATGGGGGCAGTGTAGATGGATGGAATGAGGGTGGAGATGATGTAGGTATTCGTAGGAACCCTTTTCTTATCAACTTACTATCACTTAGGGGAGAAGTTTGTGGTGCTCCTTCATCATCACTCAAAGGAGGTCCGATCAACAGGCTATAATAATGACCTTTTCTTCCTCTGTCCCTGAAAGGATTTCTGCTTCACGTAGCTCCAAACATCAAGGTAACTTCATAAACCACTGTTCACACAAGAGCATCTTAATCCAAGTATTTAACGATTTTAAATACTTACCTCTTGATCCTTTAAAGAAGCAACACTTTGATTTGTTGTAACTAACACTGGTATCGACCGTGAACTTTGTCACAAATACTCCTATGATGCAATCGAGCCAACATTCGACAACAAGCGCGATCTTATATTTAGAAGCTTCCAATCTCCTTACTAACTTTGGTGTCCAAACAATTAGATTATCAAGCCTCCATCTTCCTTGGCCATTTGCCAACTTCATGATCCACTCCTATAACTCAATAGGGAAGGAACATAAGAAAATTTCATGTATTTCTCTGTACAAGTATCTATCCAACCACTGTTCTTTCGTCAATCGCGGATTCTTATTTTCTTGCACCATGAATTCGTGGATCTTTTTATCCAACGAAGTTTCAATCTCTTTCTTATCCGGATTCCAATGATACAACATCACACATCTCGTTATGAAGATCTCAGTCCCAACAACAGAACCATTTGTTGGTTTGATGGGCCCTGACCCAGGTTCAAAGTTAAGTTTGCGAAACAAATCCCTACATTACTAGCCCTTTCGACATCAATACATGAAGCACAGATTGAAGTCTCACCTGAAGTAGTATGGGGGGATGCTAGAACCAAGTTTCCACACCCAGAGATGGTTATGATGTTGGTTTATTCACTAACGCAGCCTTCACGTAGATCGATAAGCCTTTTAGGGCTTATTGATATACTTCTCTTAATTACCCCTAGACCTTTGTGAAGGTCTACAACTATCTTCCATGGACCGTAAACAAGTGAATCTACAACTTACATGCCTCTGTAATCACTCCTGAGTCTGTTATTACCCATATCGGCTTAAGTATCTAATAACTTTAACACACATTAAGATATTCTTCGCGTAAACAGATATTATGACTTGCGTTCATATAACAATGTAAAATATACAGATTCACGCATCAACACAACATTAATTCATAAACCCATTATTCATCATAACATAGTCACATTTATTCATAACAGAATTAAAAGGGACAAAACATAGGTATTTATGGAAAACTCTCTTTATTAATGCTTCAGATCTTCTCATAGGCTTAAACTACCATGTGCACTCAGCTGCAGGGGTCCATGCACTCAGCTGCGGACTCTACGCTAGGCCTTTATACATATAGCTGGATAGCCTCTCTCCTACTCTAAAGACTCTTCGCTCTTCACTTCTAATGACCCATTACATTCATTCTTTACTCATCCACTCCCTTAGACTCTCTAAGACTCTCATTTTTATACAATCCCATGGTCCATGGACCATGGTTAGATCTCCAAACCGAACACAACTTATTTAAACTAAGGGTAGAAAACCCTTTTATATTTTAGGCATATTCACGCTCCGTGACCACAAAATGTAGAGAATTTACATTTCTTTACACAAAATTCGGGTCTCCTGCCCCAAAACTTGGGTGTTTAACCCAAAATTGATCCCTAGGGGACCCGTTCCCAACATGAGGCTTTATAATTCAAAGTTATGCAATAGATATATATGTTATATATTTAATTAAGTTATATATATAATAGGACCCAATAAACATTAGCCCCAAGGGTTAGCTCAGTTGGTCAAGTTCTTGTTGTTAAGTACCTCACTAGTTGGGAGGTCACGGGGTCAAATCCCCTCGAAGCCCTTGGGGTTAGGCCTTGCTTGTTTGGCTAATGGGTAGATCCCTTTAGGTTTATCTGCTTGGATTTTTCCAAGGATGTCACAACCACCTTGTATACGTGAACCAACCTTAAAAAAAATAGAAACAAAAAAAAATTATATAAAAAAAAGGAGGAAAACAAATCATAAAAAATAAAAATAGAAATTATCACAAAAAGGGTTACATTAAGAGAGACAATCAAAGAAGAAAAAATTATTACCTTTAAAACATAAGCTTGGCGACAAAAGAAAGTTCATCACTGAAGAAAAATAGATTATAATTGGAAGATGAGCAGAGAAACTATGGAATCCATACACAACTCTACATTTTGGACTAGATGTCCATTTTGTGGAGCAGAAGATCAGTGTCTATCGATTTATAAAAATCACGCAATACCTTGTCCCAAATTTTGAAGATTGTTTAATTTAGAAGAATATAAATATAGCACCCATACACAAATTAAAAAATTAAAATAATAAATCATCGAACTCCAAAAAAAGAATGAAGCATCCGAAAGGAAATATAAAGATCTCCAAGATCAATTTCATTAAAAATCAACATAAAACAATGAAGAAATTTTGAATCTAAGCAACGACAATGAGAATATTTTTTCACAAATCAAAAAGTGTAAAACTAAGAAGCACAAGTTAGAACAAGAAAATGAAAGTTATGACAAAAAATTCAATGAAAGTCTATCAAAGAAAGAAGAGGAAAATTTATGCTTAAAAGACCTTAAGAAAAAATTCTTAGAAATTGTTTAAAAGAAGAGAAGCTTGAAAATGAGGAATGCTTACGTCTCAAAAATCATAACCAAAATTTTCTCAAAGAAATAAAAAAACTTAAGGATGATAAGTAATCATTGACGAATAGGTTCAAAGAAATTGTCATAAAAGAAGCACCAAAATCGCTACATGTAGTAGTCCAATTTGGGGAAGAAGAAACAAAAATGGATTCCAATAATCTCATAGTTCAGGAAAATCCAAATCCTACTGAAGTAAAGACATAATCCTACTGAGGTTTTCGTTCAAATGACGAACATTCCAAGTGATGATTCAATCACCAACGCAACAATAGCAGTGCCTAAAGAAAATCATGAATCAACCGCTAACATGTTAAGGGGAATTCCAACCAAAAGGACTATGTACCGACATCCGAATCACAGGAGCAGACTTTCCCATCAATCTATGTACCAATGTCACTTAGAAAATAAACAGCAAGCTTATGTTTCTAGCAATACTGAAGCTTGCAGAATCTAGTCCCAGGATAGCTATTCATCGCAAAATTTGATTCTGCATAGGATCAATCTAGGATGGTCTGATCCTTTCTTAGTATGAAAATTTTATATATCTCTCCCCAACTTGTATCAACAAAGATAATTGTCCCGAGATGAGGAGACACTCATAGAAAACAAAGAGATCAAGCCCCTTTCATCTACAAGCTTTGAGGACAAAGATTTTTGAAGGGGAAGGCAATGTTATGAACATAAATTATGTAAAACTTGATAATAAATAATTAAATAATAATTATTTAAACAAAGAGGCATGTCTCTACAAACTTGAATCTTCGTGAAAGGGTACTTACCTGGCTATATATATAGGACCCTATTTCTCATTTGAATCATCCTACATCAATTATTAATATAATATACATTTTACAAATACTATCATATGATGGATGTGTTAGTATATTCTCACACATAGGAAATGATTAGGTATAACTTGGTTTAGTGTAGAGTTAGGTAAAGTGTGTTTCTTTAGTATGTACTTTTTGTAACTTACAATAAAACGGTCATGATATGTTCTAGACATGAAGTGATCTGACGGTTCATTCTCTCTTCAGTATTACCAACACTTGATTTGTAGCTTAACACCCGATTAGTCCATGATCTCTATTTAAAGAGCATGGAAGGTCATTTGTTAGGTGACTGCTCATGAGATAAGCTTATGTAAATTTTATTTCTTTTACATTAATAAATTTCCTAAATTGGACACGTTGGCTCAGGCCGTGGACTGTTTCCCTCTTTCAAGGTTTTAACCACATCAAGAATACCGGTGTATTGATATGTGATCTGTTTGTGAGTGGTGTCCTTTGGTTCTCTAACTGAGGAACTTACTCTGTAAATTCCTACATGGTGTAAGACCTATTCGAGGGTCACATCCATTGGTGATCCAAATCCAAAGCCGATATAACTATATTGGACTTTCATTTCTATTGACAGTGCTGGACCCACCAACATGTCAGGGGATCTCCCCAGTAAGAAGTCCCAACTAGACCTCAGACCGTTTGGTTTAGGAGTCCTAGCAGTGGGTCATATGGTATTGCCTTGACCATGGTTGGGCACTGAGGTAAGTAGGATGTCCTTGTTGGTAGCAAGGGTGTGACATGCGCAACAAGCCAAGGAAGGTGCATGAATGGTTCTAACACACGGAAAGTGGGGTGAGTGCACACAATGACATCCATGCTCCTGAACACCCTTGCATGCGATTAACAACACTTACCACCATGTTTACTCCATTCCAACTTTTTTATGGGTCTATAACCTGTATGGCCACAGTTTCATCATTTTGTGCATGTTGCACCTCCTCTGTACCTATTCCTGCTACAACTCCTCTCGTCTATGTAGCTCATGTTCTTCCTTGAGTTGTCGCTTTAGCACCTATAAGTCCTTCTCCGTTTCTCTCTTTGCCTTCTCATGATCACCCTAGTGCACTGTCACCTCATAGCCTCAATATACAAATCTTCCCTCAACACAACTAGATTTTCTTGAACTTGCAGCTTTGCTCCACTTTTTTGCTTTCAACAATCTTCCTTTTGCCTTTGTTGTGTCCAGGTCTACTACCGTCTACTACTGATAATGGTGCTGCTCATTGTGACACCACCTCCATTTCATCTTGATATCCTTGTCTATCAACAACTTGATGTCTCCATAGATAGCTAAGTTCATAGACACTTGATCGACTGCATCCCTAGTTGTGATCTCAACGATGACCTTTGACTCTGCTTTTTGAGGTCGTTGTACCTGTACTGCTGAGAGGAAGATGAACACCTATGATACCTAGAGACATAGAAACACTCATGGAAAGCAATCTTTTAGTTGAAAACCAAAACAAACTGGAGGACTAACATGCAACATATGTAGGTTTTAACCCCATACAGAAATTACTTGCATACAAATTCTAAATCACAGGACAAATAAAACTGCGAGAGCATAACACGTATACACAGAGATTTCCCACTAGATCCCAAAACCGGGACTACTAGCTTGATTTTTCATTATGTTCCTTTCAATGTTACAATACATATTTATACATGCCG